>OX463868.1:8918855-9072893 GCA_949825065.1 Odontocerum albicorne
ATATATATATATATATATATATATATATATATATATATATATATATATATATATATGCGTATGACATAGTCAGGCGCTTTGTAAAATCAAATTTTAATCCCTCAGCTATCTTTTGGCTTCGGTCGTCAGTTTGTTTATGGTATATTCTCTATCGCTCCGTGGAACCTGTGTCTAGGGCATTCTCTTATAATGTGGTGTAGGGTCTGAGCTGCAGCACTGCAGTCACAACTGGGATCATCAGTGTAGCCCCATCTGTGGCGCCCGGCTGCACTTCTGCTGCAGTCTGTTCTAACACCGTCCAGTGTTGCCCGCTCTTTGCGGTTCAGCTCGAAGCTGGCGGCCCTCTTAGATGGTTCCGCAATTAGGTATTTATTTCTCGTGTCCCCATTTCTCCATTCCTCTGTCCAGGCCTGTTCAACCATGAACTCATTGCTCTCTAAGGCCTGTACTCCGGCCCAGAAGGGTTTTCTTGATTTGAGCCTAGTATGTGGGGTATTCCTCAGGGCCAAGTTTAAAAGAGAGGTGTTGTTCTTTGCCCTTGTCCATTCTCTTACTGTAGATGCATTCCTACAAATGTGGGGAGGAGCTATGTTGGTCAGTACGGGTAGCCATTGGCATTGGGTGGGTTTCAACACACCGGCTATCGTTCTCATGGTGGTATTGAGCTGGGTGTCCACTTTCTTGGCGTGAGCACTGCCACCCCGTACGGGTGCACAGTATTCGGCAGTAGAGTAGACAAGTGATAGTCCCGCTGTTCGCAGTGCATCAGCGCATGCTCCCCATCCGGACCCTGCCAACTTCTGGATGACATTATTCCTTGTTTTTAGTTTTGCGCATAGTGAGTCAAGTTGTTTTTTAAAAGTTAGTGTTCGATCCAAAGTTAACACCAAGGTATTTGTGTGGTGTTGAAGAAAGAAGTTCCGTGGAATTCCATGGACAGCAAGGTGAACTAACACCTCCATTATCGAAGAACTGAGAATCTCCGACAGATTGTCGACAATATACCTTCGACGAGTCCTCCGATTCTTTGGGCGCATTGCTCGTGGCCAAGGAGACAGTTTGGAGAGGTTTGTGGTTAGTGGAGGTGTGGAAGGACGACACACAAGAGGAAGAATCCCAATGCGTTGGACTGACCAAGTGAGAGACCCAACTGGACTACCCTTAATAACTGATTTTTGAACTACGAGTGTAGGGATGAATGGAGAGAGAGTCGTTATAGACTATCATGGGAGTCACGATAGTCAGTCATAGGCTAAAAGATGGTGGTGGTGGTTTAATGCCATATTTATTTATTTTACACATGACAAGAAATATACATAATTTGTGAAAAAACAACAGGTTATTTAATGTGGACACACAATTTTAATGGATCTGGGTTTGTTGCCTTTCATTTGTCGTATCCCCAGTAAACTAGGCTTTTGCCTGTATCTCACTGAGGGCATATATCATGAAAAAATAAATCGATACTTCTTTCCGATTTTGGATTATATAAAACCCCGTTGCACATTCTCATCAACCTGACAAACAGTGACACTCAATTACACATGTATACATCACGCGAAATCAAATTGTAATTGTATTACACTTTCGTTGTATACAGTACAACGTGGCGGGCTTATTGTCGTATGGCAATCTCTTCCTACCACTTTGGATACTTTTTTATTTAAATCTGGGTTCCAATGGAAATTAAACCAACAAGCCTCGTGTTGGGAACAAGCGTGTTACGAATAAGCCACAGAGCAGTCAATCAATCAGTGCAATCCGCTCCAATCAAATTCACCAAATAAAAAAAATAAATAGATATATGACCTAATTCATAGGCTTCCTAAAACTCCCGGTGGAAAAAATGCCGGTGTCATTCGAAAGAAATAGCACAATGCGAGATTTATATTTTTTAGGACATCATTGACTTTCCTATCGCTACACATAGTTTGATATCCCTCTTAACTCTTCCTATCGCTACACATAGTTTGATATCCCTCTTAACTCTTCCTATCGCTACACATAGTTTGATATCCCTCTTAACTCTTCCTATCGCTACACATAGTTTGATATCCCTCTTAACTCTTCCTTTCGCTACACATAGTTTGATATCCCTCTTAACTCTTCCTATCGCTACACATAGTTTGATATCCTTTTTAACTCTTCCTATCGCTACACATAGTTTGATATCCCTCATAAATCTTCCTATCGCTACACATAGTTTGATATCCCTCTTAACTCTTCCTATCGCTACACATAGTTTGATATCCCTCTTAACTCTTCCTATCGCTACACATAGTTTGATATCCCTCTTAACTCTTCCTATCGCTACACATAGTTTGATATCCCTCTTAACTCTTCTTATCGCTACACATAGTTTGATATCCTTCTTAACTCTTCCTATCGCTACACACAGTTTGATATCCCTCTTAACTCTTCCTATCGCTACACATAGTTTGATATCCTTCTTAACTCTTCCTATCGCTACACACAGTTGGATATCCCTCTTAACTCTTCCTATCGCTACACATAGTTGGATATCCCTTTTAACTCTTCCTATCGCTACACACAGTTTGATATCCCTCTTAACTCTTCCTATCGCTACACATAGTTTGATATCCCTCTTAACTCTTCCTATCGCTACACATAGTTTGATATCCTTCTTAACTCTTCCTATCGCTACACATAGTTTGATATCCCTAATAAATCTTCCTATCGCTACACATAGTTTGATATCCCTCTTAACTCTTCCTATCGCTACACATAGTTTGATATCCCTCTTAACTCTTCCTATCGCTACACATAGTTTGATATCCCTCTTAACTCTTCCTATCGCTACACACAGTTTGATATCCCTCTTAACTCTTCCTATCGCTACACATAGTTTGATATCCTTCTTAACTCTTCCTATCGCTACACACAGTTGGATATCCCTCTTAACTCTTCCTATCGCTACACATAGTTGGATATCCCTTTTAACTCTTCTTATCGCTACACACAGTTTGATATCCCTCTTAACTCTTCCTATCGCTACACATAGTTTGATATCCCTCTTAACTCTTCCTATCGCTACACACAGTTTGATATCCCTTTTAACTCTTCCATAATTGAGAAAATACTACGTAAATAGTAGAATTTCTTAAATTCCTCTAATATTTAATTGCTTACCCATATGACGTAGGTATGTAAAATAATTTTTGATAATTTCCAGTCGGATACGTGCAGCTTGCAGGTTCCCGAACTGGACTTGGAGTCCGGATCCCATTCCCTGTGCGGCAGGTTCACCACGGTGGAGGGCATCCTTAGGGCCATGAGAGACCAGCTGGACTTGCTGGTCGGAGACTCGGCCACGTTCATTGACACACACAGGATAGACAGGTAATTCACAAGTTAACGGTATAAGGCAGATCAATTGTAGAGATTTTTTTTTTTAGGTAATTAGACCTCCGTGGCCTGGTGGTAAGCTCTTGTCTGCCGATCCGGAGGTTGCGGGTTCGATCCACGCTGGAATCCAGATTTTTTTAAATGGAATTCTAGCCTGGTTTTCACTTAGGGCCCATTTAAACATCTTTCTGGTTGGTTGGAAGAGATTGCCACATGGCAATAAACTCACCAGGTGAAAAAAAAAACTTATTGTATTGTGGCGGTCGCCCACTCGGAACACTGTGGGCGTTCATACACACGGTCAATGACCGATGAAGTGACCTTTGCATTCCTCGACAAATCTAAATAAACAAGTCCAAAGTTCACACGCCGGCCATTCAACCCATAGCCCGGAGCGGACCGCATTCCATACTAGAGCGAGAACGCACCACGCTTGTCTCGCCAGTTCCGTAAATAAATTGTCACCTACATATGACATTAATCGTTTTGCTAATGCAGAAACGAGACGAAGGATATCTTGCTCGCATTCCCGCACACATGCGGGAATAGTATAAATACCTACGTTTACTAATAAAAACTCTTCTTCCGCATTGCGATCCAAAACGAGTTTTATTTATCAACAAATCATCATCATCTCTTCCCTTGAGGACTAGCTCCTAAAGAATCATATGCCGAAAGTAAAGGGGGATACATGGGCCTGAATAATTGAAAAATATGGCAAGGATGCAGGGACACACCGCCAACTTACTAGCATTAGTCAACTGATATAATATAAACCATAGATTTTATAACATTTTATGTCCCTGCTTTGTTATTTTCAAAACGTGGATGTTTCTTAAAAATTTGGGAAAAAATATTTTTCGAGTTTGGACTTTTCCACTGCGACATCTGTTACTTTGTTTTCAGGGTCATACCCAAAAACACGAGTGTGTCACCTGTGATTATCCTTGAAATGAAAGTCAGGTTATTGGTCTGTTGACGAAGAGATCTTGGCAGATGTTGACCCTATCTCGACTCGATTCTCGTCAACCGTCAGCAACTGAAGAACAAGTCTGGCCGCAATGCAACCAATGTACAAATTGTCCGTTAAGATTGATTGAACTGTATCAAATGACATTCCGATCATGTCACAAACTTTTCTGATTGTTAACCGGTTCACTGGCACGAGCGCATTGACGCGCTTTCCGATTCAGTGCTCGCCAGGCCGGCCATACAAAATGAACGCGTAAACGCGCTCTCCTTTGAGCTTGTCGCAAGCTAATATCAAATCCAATTGTAATAATTTATAAATTGTAACACATAGTGACATCTATTGGGATGGTCAAGAAATATTTAAATATTACAATTTACCGATATTATCAAAGTTACAGTCATCTTTCTAAAAGCTTTCACTGACAGTCAATACGTGTCTCTGATACAGGGTTACCGACTACAGTTTTTTGCGACGATTTATAATGACTTCGTTTGTAGTTTTGTTCAGTGGTTGATTTTTAACTTTTGTGCGTTATTTTTGTTAATTTGTCAAAGTATTTATTTACAAAGTGTGTTTTCATGTATTCTTTGGTTATTGGCGGTAGTTTTGCGGCATAATACGACGTTTATATAGACTTTTTATGGTTTTATTTTATAGTTTATTTACCTTTTGCGCTTTATTATACATCATACAGATAATTTGTTGATTTTAGTTTACAAAGTATATTATATTCCACTATATTTATAAGTAAACGTGTTTTCTGTGTCAAGTTGTGACAACTCTGACATTTTGTGAATATTTAAACTGTGTTTTTCTGAGTGAACGGCAGCTCAAACGCCCCACGGTGTATATATTTAGTAAGTTTTCGTAATATCCTTTATATCTGTATACAAAAAATATAAATTTTTTAGGTTTTATTTTTGTTGAAAAAGTCTTGGCCTGCTGGGTACGGCCATACTAATCACTTCCGGCACTTAAAGGGTTATTCGTCGATTTGTACGAATAATTCTCTGAATCTCAGCGACATTTTCGGCAATTATGTTGATAGTGACGTCTCGACTTCTCATTGTCGTCAAGTGACGTTCGACCATTTTTAAAATGCGTATACCACGCGTAACATAACATGGTTTCATTACCGTAAACTTGGGGAAGCATTGCTAGTCTCAAATGCTGTTTTTCTTGTATACACGCAGCTCGAATTTTGTATTAATCTTGGGGATCGCAGAGGGTTCAAAACACGTGTTAACAATATTACATGTGAAACAGATATGGGTGCACACAGTACAAAGATTTTTTAGCAGACTGAGTCATGAGGCTTAACGCAGCTGACAACTAGAAGCATCAATCTATACCCGACACTATCTCCGTGGCATAATTTCTGTCCGGTTTTATATTGATCATACCTTGTACGAGGGTTGTTACTTAAGTTTTGAGACAGACAAGTAAAAACAAATATTTATCATCGAAAATGGCTTTATTGTTTTTCAAAATACTCTCCATGAAGATCAATACACTTTTGCATGCGTTTGAACCAATTTTCGAAGCACTTTTTCCACTCCGATTGAGGTGAATGTATGCGAGTGGAACTAATGCCCAAACATGCCTCAATCTCACGATATGTCACATGACGATCTTGCAATATCAGTTCACGTACAGCATCGATGTTTTCTGGCACAACAACCGATTTTGGACGACCTTCATGAACTTTGTCCAGGAGCGAACTACGACCACAATTGAATTTGGAAAACCAGCGAAACACAGCCCGGGATGGTGCTTCATTACTAAAAGTCGAAGCGAGTTATCTGCACACTGTTGTTGAGTTAGTCCACGTCGGAAATCATAAAAAATCATCGCACGAAAATGTTCACGATTTAATTCCATTTTTGGCCGAGATTAATTTTTCAAGTCACTGTAAACAACACAAATAGCACTCGTATGACAAAACTTTCTGAGCACGTATACCATTAAAAACGTCAAACTTTACGATGCTGATGTCAGATTTGACGTATCTACACTGGGGTTGCCATATGTCAAAACTTAAGTAGTAACCCTTGTATGTATTATGATTATAAACCATACTGCTCTAAATTTTTAACTTAGTTTCTATAACATTTTATAGAAACTTTAGTTTTTATAATTTTAGTTTTTATAACATTATCAATTTTAGTTTTTATAACATTATCAATTTTAGATTTTATAACATTATCAATTTTGGTTTTTATAACATTATCAATTTTAGTTTTTATAACATTATCAATTTTAGATTTTATAACATTATCAATTTTGGTTTTTATAACATTATCAATTTTAATTTTTATAACATTATCAATTTTAGATTTTATAACATTATCAATTTTGGTTTTTATAACATTATCAATTTTAGTTTTTATAACATTATCAATTTTAGTTTTTATAACATTATCAATTTTAGATTTTATAACATTATCAATTTTAGATTTTATAACATTATCAATTTTGGTTTTTATAACATTATCAATTTTAGATTTTATAACATTATCAATTTTAGTTTTTATAACATAGTAAATTTTAGTTTTTTTTAACATAATCAATTTCACCGATCTTTTAACATAAGACGACCTCTGTGGCCTAGTTGATAAGACGCCTGTCTCCCAGCTTGGAGATTGCGGGTTCAAATCCAGCTGGAAACAAGATTTAAAAAAAAAAAAATTCCAGTCTGGTTTTCTCTTAAGACCTTTTTAACATTTTTCTGGTTGGTCGGAAGAGATTGACATATGGCAATAAGACCGCCAGCACACTTTCATTGTACTGTATACAATGAAAGTGTAATACAACAAAACACAATACAATTACCTTGTGAAATATTATCATTTTGTTTTGAATTACTTGACCAAAATGTATAAAATCTTTTTTCCAGTTTTGTAAAGAAAATGGACCAAGTAATAGAAGGCAACATTCCCGTGACGCTGATCTTGGACGATCCGGCAGGGAACTCCTATATTCAGACTCTCAACGATGATGGCTCCTTGGATGAAGGTACGCAGTCTGTTGAGGTTCTTAAATCATATCACAGTAATGTGAGGTGCACGGCGGCGCGGTAACACACTGGACTTCCCTGCGGAAGGTCGTCGGTTCGAACCCTCGCACTGTGCTACTCCCCTCGAACGACACAGGCACTTCTTCCGTCTAGTGTTCGAGGGTATAAGGATACCTATGACATCGGTCATATCTTTTCTTTTAAAAAAATATATATATATATATTCGTAAAAATACTGAATAAATGGTGTAGAAATGCGTGCATTGATAAGAATACACGAAGTGATCATGTATGACAGAACACGAAATTAAGTGATAAAGGATGAATGTGAACTTAAGGGTGATGTGTTGAGTAAGATGAAGAAGTGTACATTGATATGGGTTGAACATGTAGAATGAATGAATGAAGAAAGATTAACAAAACAGATATACAGTGCAGATGTGAGTGGAAGGTGTGTGAGAGGCTAAGGAAAGTGTGTTTGGATCAAGTGAAATTATATTCTGAAAGTAAGAAATATAGAAAGTCAGAGAAATTGTAGAAGTTGTATGAAAAGGTGTGTGGATGTAGAAGAGGATAGATTCACCCCTTATCACTTCATTCCGTATTGTGTCTCCGTATATTCTCAAAGTACTCATTTCTACAGCGTTTATGCAGCTCCTCTCACTTCCACGTTTTTCTTTAAATTTGAATTTGATACGGAATAAAGTGATTAAGGATGAATGTGAACTTAAGGTTAATATATTGAGTAAGAGGAAGAAGAGCGTGCCGAGACGGTTTAGAAATGTGGATTGAAAGAATGAAGAAATTCTAACGAAAATATATACAAGGGTTGATAAAAAAATGGCGAGATTTTTTTAATTTCGCAAGCAGTTTGTTTTTTTATTGAGTTCATCTTTTTCCCCCACATTGGCGACACTGTCTATGATGTATATATCAATTTTCAACTATACTAGATGGGCAGTTTGTGTTTGACAGACAAGTATTTACAACGCATTTTGGCACTTTGCTAATTTTTTCATTTTAAATATGAGTAATAGAAGACTGTGTATGACGAGATAAATTAATGTGGAGGAGGCTAAAGTTGTGGACTTGGAGATCTATTCTTTCTGCGTACCCCGACAGGGAAATGGCGTTATGGTATGTATGTACAGTACCCGGCGGTAAGTAATACACATCGGGCTTAAGAAAGAGACTGTCGGGCATAATCGGCTAACTTCGGCTATGTATGTTAGAGTGTCGTCTCTGTCGCACGATGCGCTTGACAAAGACTGACAAATCGTGACGGAATACGTGTATAAATGACAGAGACGACGCTCTACAAAGCTGAAGTTAGCCGATTATGGCCGACAGTCTCTTTCTTAAGCCCAATGTGCATTACTTACCGCCGGGTACCGTATGTACCTATTCATATACGTCGCGTGTTATTTTTACCACCGTTAACGATAATACTGTTAACGTAACGATTTTGAGGAACGTAATCAATAAACGATTACTGTATTTTTAATTTTTCTTTTTATTTCAGGTCTAACAATTACAAAATATGACAGAAGCTTCGATCAAAATGAAGAACTGGGCCTGAACGATATGAAAACAGAAAACTACAGTGGAAACGACGACAGTTTGTGACATCAATTCAAAAATATGTATACATAATTCCTTTGCCTCGAACCATTCTTTTTAGGGCACGTAGCATACGTCATATGACTTACCAGGCATATCATTCAGAGTTATTGACCAATCCGTAAATTGAATTACGTGGGATATCACTATAGATGCAGCAGAAATGATGCCTCGTTTTGAAATGTAAATAAAAAATGGTGTCATACGTGTTCTGCAAAATTTGATTTTATAATCTGAAAGAACGATGTTTACCGTTTTTTTTTTGACGTGTTTTAAATATTATATCAATAAAATGCTGACCTTCGTTGTGTTTACACATTTGAAGCCTCATCCTGAAGTCCCGCATTACTCCCTCTTGATCGTTTCTGGTGGTATTGTCCCGATTTCATGTTTTATCGCGCTCATTACGTTCCTGTACATCCATGACTTTGTACGAATAGAACTGAATCTTGTTATACTCTGATCAGATGTTCCTATAACATGCTTAACACGTTCACTGCGTATAAAATACTTAATGTCATACAGAGATGCTGAAAATTCGCAAATTTTTGAAAATCCATAACTTTGTTAAAAATCAAATTCTACTTTCTATTGAAACATCATATACAAGTGTATTCTTTTGTGTCTTCAAAACACATGAAACCGGCGACGAATCCTTATCGGGAGACATTTATGAGTGCACTCAACATTCAAGGCTATTTTGTATGGACACGGGAGCCGTGTTCGACGCAGTGAACGTGTTAAGAGATGAACATCATGGAGATTGGGGTAACAGCGTGTCTCACTGTTTGAATATTTTATGGTGTTTGTAGACTGCGAGGTCTACCAGATGGATTATTTTTTAAAGTCAAATATGTGGTTCTGAAATTTGCATCCCACATAACAACATGGTCTTTCTGTCAGGAGCTATAGTGTTTCGACCTATACTTCGGAAATTCTAGGATGGGTCCTTTGACAGTTGACAAATTTGCCCCAATACAACCTTGTAACGACGTTCAGTAATTTTAATTATTTTATCAACTTTAATATAAGCCTCAATTCTAATAAATAGCAAGTTATTTAGGTAAATACATTACATAAAACTAACAATAATGACAAATTAATACATCTTGTTACAAATTAGCAAAAATATGACAGTTTGTTAAAAAAAAATGGTTTTACCTCATCCCTTTGAGACATGACATTTAAAACGCCACACGAAACATCCTACATTTTCTGAACTATGCATGAAATGCGTACGAAATAATCACTGCATTTTGACAACAGAATTGTAATTTATAAAAGTTTTTCTCATGAACATGTGATGTTCATCATTCCATGCTATAACAGTGACTGAAATTTAATCCGTATGTACAGTACCCGGCGGTAAGTAATACACATCGGGCTTAAGAAAGATACTGTCGGTTTGTAGAGCGTCGTCTCTATGATGTATAATAAAGCACAAAAGGTAAATAAACTATAAAATAAAACTGTAAAAAGTCTATATAAACGTCGTATTATGCCGCAAAACTACCGCCAATAACCGAATAATACATGAAAACACATTTTGTAAATAAAAACTTTGAAAAATAAACAAAAATAACGCACAAATGTTAAAAATCAACCATTGAAGAAAACTACAAACGAAGTCATTATAAATCATCGCAATTACGTTGCAAAAAACTATAGTCGGTAACCCTGTATCAGAGACACATATTGACTGTCAGTGAAAACTTTTAGAAAGATGACTGTAACTTTGATAATATCGGTAAATTGTAATATTTAAATATTTCTTGACCATCCCAATAGATGTCACTATGTGTTACAATTTATAAATTAATACAATTGGATTTGATATTAGGTTGCGACAAGCTCAAAGGAGAGCGAGTTCATTTTGTATGGCCGGCCTGGCGAGCACTGAATCGGAGAGCGTGTCAACACGCTCGTGGCAGTGAACCGATTAATTAATGTCACATGCTTGGGGAGTTATATCTGTATTTAGCAGCTCCTACTTGTACTAGTACCTGTGTGAAAAAACATTTTTAAAGATGAAATACATTAAATCTCAATACAGCATTAATATATGAACATTTGCAATCAATTTTGATGATAGGGAGTATTAACTTTGAACCCCAGTTTGGTGAAATGTTATTTCACAAAAAAGGAATTCAATTCTTCTCATTAGTAGAACTGTATTTCAAACAATTGTAATACATTTTTAGCCTATTTATTATTATTAAGAGAGTATTCTACTCTAGAAATTTGATTATTTTTTTTTGCATATTATTTAAAGTTTAGATCTTTAAGAATATGTTCTCAAAACGAAATTTAACAATTCTCAATATTTACGGAGTTATAGCTATAAATGAGGCAGCAATTACGCCGCACCGGAATGACTCGGACAATAATCTCAAAACTTTAAACAAGTTTTTCCTCGAAACAATTTTTTTCGACCTGGTCGACATAAAATCTCAAACTCTATCCAACCGATTGCCTTTAAATTTGGTATGAAACTTTGATAAATGTTTTTATATCGTTCCTACCTTGGAAAATTCAAAACTATTTTTTGTACATTCTCAAATCATCAATAAACAAACTGTAAAAAATGCATACGAAAAATGTTTTTAGTTTTTTTATAATTAACACTTCCCTTACTGTGCTAAAAAATTACGCCAGTTACGGTGTTGGACACTGAGGGTACACTAAAAATGTATGTTTTAAATTAAAATTATGCAAAATCTATTAGTTTTTTTTTTAGTTAGCTATAAACATCATTTTATTGTGTAATAAAATGTCGAATATTATAAAATAAGTGTAAGAAATGATAAAATAATAGTTGAAACAGAAGTGACATTTCTATACGAATATAATTTTCCCACTGCGTCGTTCGGTCTGCGCAACGTTCAGAATGCGCATGCGTGATAAGAGATTTCCAGCCTTTTAATTTTTTTTCATAAAATTATACAATAAAATGTAGCGTGTATTTTTTTGGCAATAAAACCATAATTCGAATAAAGACAATAAATAACATATAAACAAAATATAAAATGAATATATAAATTCAAAAATCAAGGTTTTAGGGCGAGAAATTTATATAGTATAAACAAACACGAAATTCAAAATTATATATAAACAAACACGAAATTCAAATCAATAAAATATATGCAATTTGGAAAATATAAACACTACAGAAAATTTGAAAATAGGACAAACATATCATATAATATAATCAAAGTTTAATCCTGTGGAGAAAGTTATCGCAATTGGGGCATGAAACCACTTTTTTTTTTACTATATTCTACGTACTAAACACGCAGGTGTTTGACAAATATTGCAGAATAGCCTGGTTTTTTTTCTCGAATGTTTTTAATAAAACCCACAACTTCCTCTTTTGAGGACCTCACGGGGTGCCAACAGGGTATTATTTACTAATGTTTCGGATATTGACTCGCCACAATATGTTAAAACTGTATTAAAAGCATCTTGTTGTTGCTATTTTTCCTTTTTAAGATATTGGGCATTGCCAATTCCAAACTTAACTCTCTTGTGAAATGTTTTCGGTGGTATTAATTATTTTGTTTCCACTCTGGATATTTGTCTATCCATAAGAGGTATGCATTCAATGCAGCCATATCTATAATTTCCATAAAAAGACGGAAAGGCCATCTTCTCGTTGACCTTGAGCAAGAGTACTCTCAAGTAATTTGGTCTCCCGTATCTACTCCAATTTTCGTATTATTATAATGATGTATAATTACTATAGTGGCTTTTGTTTTTCTGAATAATCAATTTCTGCATCATTGAATTGAGTGGATAATAATAATACTGCTTTATTTTTTGTGGTACACACGAAACAAGTATTTTATTTTCAGCTACTATGGATTGTTTTCTCTCTAGACGGTATAAATTCAAGTGAGATTACTCTTTTATTTTTTCGAAGCGTGCCAGTTAGAGTTAAACCTTTTAATAAAAGATTATCGGCTAATTTGATGGAGGTAATAAAAATACCTGTGGTTATCCTCCTGTTCGTGCCATACTGCGGTTGAACCATTTCTATAACTACTCAGTTACCTTGATTTATCTCTCTCTACGATTATTTATCATACCAGAATAAGCCTGTAAATTTGTTATGCGTCATATGCCGCCGCAGTCGGCAGCAACCCAGATTTTGATGCCATATTTACCAAGTTTAGACTTCATGTACACGCGAAATGAACAATTCTCTCTAAAGTTTGGCAAACGTTCATCTACAGTTATATTCGAAGATGGAGAATAATTGCTTTTGCACATATCCATAAACATTTTTGAAATCCACTTAATTGGTTCTAATTTATCTGAAAAAACCCTGATATCTCTCTTCTCGGGTTTCTTTATCATCAAAACGAATATGACTGTAAATATACAATAGATGAATCTATCTCGAGACAGAGCTGTTGTGAAAAATGACTGGCAAAAGGGACTTTCACTTATCCACAATTCACTCAAAGATAGCTTTCGTGTTCGATTTCTGCCAGGTGCGAGCAATATTCCAATGAATTCATATAACTCGTCTTTTGATATTGGTTGGTTCTTTTCTGAATGAATTCGATTTAAATGACGATTTGTTTCTTAAACATCACTTTTACCACCTCTTCATTTACAAACAGACAACACATATCTTTTATGGAATGTACATTTATACTTGAATTTCTCAGTCCAGAATCTTCGATGAGAATATTTGATACCCGACCGATGCCTCGAAGATTGAGGTGGTACTCGTAATGAACTCCATTCGAATCCATGTTTTGATGTAAATAATATTTCTTCGTCTTCTTCACTCGTCTCCAAATCAGAATATACTTCATCCTGTACCTCGACAAAATCTTCTGATTCTGATATATTGCCTGTCGCCTTAAATTCCAAATCGCTATCATCGCCGTCGATATTTCCCGCCATCTCAATTATTATATTTTTGAAAATGAAATAATAAATAAAATGTACATTTATTATAAAAAGAGTAGTGGTACAATATAACATACCAGATAAAAAATGATAATAGAAAAAACATACCAGATAAAAATAAAAAATAACAATCAGGATTATAAAACTGGTGACGACCCCCTGGAACGGGCGCTATTAGAACTGTCAAAAAAGAATGAGTGTTTGACATTTCGTCAATTCGCGATTTAAAATCATTAATTTCTGTTGAATTAACTATGAATATTTTGTTTCCTAATGACATCATTCAAATCATAGAGGTTTCGATGAGGAATACATAAAGTATGAAGACCCTGCAAGCAGTATATTTCGAGAAATTAAATAAAATATAAGTCATGATCAATCGCTATCCATCACCGTACGGCAAGTGTTAAGTCTGAAAAAAAAAGCTTCACGTCTCTAGAGTAGAATACTCCCTTAAGTTACATTTTGATTAATAAATTAGTGATTTTTTTCTTGTTATTTAAGTAGGCCTACATACATATCCTCTAGTTTCCCTCTTGGTCTACAAATTCTAAAATATTTTCAATTTGGCCTTCGACAAAAATTGTTTGCCGACTGTTGCACTATAACATTGATGCTATAGAGAAGTTCACGGCCATGAATAGAGAAAAAGAAGAAAAGATATTTTAATTGTTTATGGTCTATCTGTCAAATTAGAACTGTCAAAAATATTTACTCGAACACTTTTCGGACCGGGTCATGTTATAAACTGTGAACAATGTTAATTTCGGACGAATATTTGATATTCCTACCGTTATTATTTAATATTAACTTCGTCAAATTCATTATTTTAATCGCCATCATTTTATTTTTCTGTTTTGTCGATTTTGTGCCGAAGGGAAAGAAATGGGACGACTTAGCGATGTTATTGGCTCAAATATACAACAAATGATTAATTAATTCGTAATTTATTATTTTTTATAAAATTTTATGTTATCTAAGGTAAGGGAACGTGTTTAATATAAACTCAACCTAATACATAAAATGTGTGCGCGATCTAAAAGGTGATGGAAGAGAAGGAAGAATGAGGGAATTAAATGTATGTGGACTTCTGTATGTAGAAGATATGGTATGAAAATGATGACGATTTAAGGCATATGATAAGTGAGCTATATTATTTATTTATTTAATATTACACATAACAAGAAATATACACAATTTGCGAAAAAACAACAGGTAATTTGATTTGGACATACAATTTTAATGGATCTGGGTTTGTTGCCTTTCATTTGTCGTATCCCCAGTATACTAGGCTTTTGCCTGTATCTCACTGAGGATATTTAGCATGAAAAAATAAATCGATACTTCTTTCCGATTTTTGATTACACAAACAACAAAACCCTGTTGCACGTTCTCATCAACCTGACAAACAGTGACACTCAACTACAACTGGAAACATCTTGCGAAATTCAACTCCTCACACATCATCACTCCAGAAAGACCAAAAATATTCATCCCACACTATACCGCACACAATCATAAGAATAAAATTTAAAATTAAAACAAAACATACACAGAAACAAATAAGTGAGCTATATGATAAGTGAGCTATATAATAAGTGAGCTATATGATACATGAGCTATATGATAAGTAAGCTATATAAGTGAGCTATATGATAAATTAGCTATATGATAAGTGAGCTTTATGATTAGTGAGCTATGTGATAGATGAGCTATATGATAAGTGAGCTGTATGAAAAATGATCTATATGAGACATGTTTAAGAGGTGCATGGCGGTGTGGTAACACACTGAACTTCGATGCGAAAGGTCGTCAGTTCGAACCCTGTGCTGTGCTACTCATCGAATGACACAGGCATTTTTTCCGCCTAGTATTCGTCTGTATAAGGATACCTATCACTTTGGTCATATCTATTCTTTAAAAAAAAAAGGAAAAAAAAACATGCCGGTGTGCTCCGAATGTTTCACGTAGGCTACAGTACAGCGGTGTGGCTGATGAGTTTGCTGGTGTACAATGGCTCATTCAGTTAAAAAGAAAAAACAAAAATGGTCATGTCGCAACAGTGCCTTTAATGGAACATCGTACAATCAATTCTGAATGGTACACCACCATTTGTTTGCCAGAAGTGTTCGGAGAAATGAGGAAAACCAACCGCGGAAGACGGATCATTCTCCACCACGACAATGCGAGCTCTCACACATCGGCTCAAACAAGTGACTTTTTGAGCACTCAAAACATCGAATTGATGGGTCATCCGCCGTACAGCTCTGATTTGGCACCCAATGACTTCTTTTTATTCCTGAACATCAAAAATAAATTGCGAGGTCAACGTTTTTCGACCTGTATGGTATGGATTCATTATGTGAATAATTATCATCCTTGGTATTGAAGCAGTTGGATATTGGGTCGTCTTGTTATTTGAGTTCTGTTATCTGGGCAGTGTGTTTACATGTGATGGGGGAGTTGAAAGGGACATTGGAAGAAGGGTAGCGACAGGGGACAGCAAAGGTAGACTGAGAACTTAATGTTAAATACAACAACCGTGCAATATCAACAGTAGCAAAATTGACAATACATAAAAGTGTGTTATTGCCCATCTTGATGTATGGAAGTGAAACTTGGACTTAGCAGAAGAAGCAAGATTAATGCGAGTTAATTTTGTGGACATGACTTTATTAAATACTTTTTTTTTACAGATTAAAATAATAAAAATTCGAACACATTCGATGAAACAAAGAGAACTTTGCTACGAAAAGTTGTTGAACGATGATAAATATCAATGGCCCTATTGGTGAAAGAAGAAACGACAAGCTATGCGTGCTCTTGGCAAGCCACGAGGAATGTACTCGTATGTAGAATATGGAATTGCAACTGATGAAACATAATTCGAACCTGCATTTTACATTAGATTTTATTTCTTTCGGATAAATCATAATTCTTATGCCATGTCCTAGTTTTGTTTGCACATAGTAATGTTGGGATCAGGATTTCATTATGAGCAGCCAACTTTGCTCCTCTTGAAATGTTCCGGCGGGAACACCCAACACACTGTAAAACCCAGCACAGCATTCACTCTGTTTCCTGCTGCTACTCTTCATGCAATATCACATTTGGTGCGACCAGGATTGTGTCCATTATCTGTGAGCAGCCAGCTTTGCTCCTCTTAAAATGCTCCGGTGTGTACACCCAACACACTGTATAAACCATCACAGCATTCACTCTGTTTCCTGCTGCTACTCTTCATGCAATATCACATTTGGTGCGACCAGGATTGTGTCCATTATCTGTGAGCAGCCAGCTTTGCTCCTCTTAAAATGCTCCGGTGTGTACACCCAACACACTGTATAAACCATCACAGCATTCACTCTGTTTCCTGCTGCTACTCTTCATGCAATATCACACTTGGTGCGACCAGGATTGTGTCCATTATGAGCAGCCAGCTTTGCTCTTCTTAAAATGCTCCGGTGTGTACACCCAACACACTGTATAAACCATCACAGCATTCACTCTGTTTCCTGCTGCTACTCTTCATGCAATATCACACTTGGTGCGACCAGGATTGTGTCCATTATGAGCAGCCAGCTTTGCTCCTCTTAAAATGCTTCGGTGTGTACACCCAACACACTGTATAACCCAGCACAGCATTCACTCTACTCCCTGTTGCTACTCTTATTGCAATATTGCACTTAGTTCGGCCATCTGATGTGACCAGGATTGTGTCCATTATGAGTAATCAGCTTTACTTCGGTGTGTACACCCAACACACTGTATAACCCAGCACACCATTCACTCTATTGCCTGCTGCTACTCTTCTTGAAATATCACACTTGGCGCGGGGGCATCTGATGTGAACAAACTTCCAAGATTAAAATATTATCCTGACTTGCTCTATTGTGTTATTTTTCACTTTGCATTTTTTCTAATATCGTCATTCATTATTCTGTCATGCATTGTTTTTCCGTACATTCGAAATGAAAAACTGAGGAAGACCAGATTATAGTGATGCGAGAACATACCTGAAGAGTCGTAAGAATGATTTAGTATTAAAGGATCTCAGATCTCTTGAATATATAAATTAATTTTTTATCGTTTAGTTAAAACATTCTCACTTGACTGTGATCCTAATATGAAGACTTCTTGATGTCTTCTGTGGCATGGTTGCTAAGACACCTGTCTTCCAATCCATTGAGGGTTCAGTCTCCAATTAGAACGAAATGCTTAGATCAATTCACGGTTGACCCAAAGACAACTCTTCAGCATCGAGTATTATGACCGCGGTTAAGTGCGAATCCAGTAGTTTAAAAATCGTCTAGTCATATTTATTTTGTATAATAAACCAAATTTTTTTAAAACCTTTCACTTGTGTTTTATTTACAACAATCCAGACCCGACACAACAAATGAGTTCATAAGGGATAATTATTTCCTTTGCTGGAAGACATTGATGTACAAATTTTAACTCTCTTAAGACTACAGAAATGTAAAGATGTGGGTTGAAAAACATTTAATGTCCTCGATAGGTTGCATCTCGACCAGGAGGATGTTATGAGATGAGCCCAGATCTTTTGATAGCTTCTCTCTTAAATATATTTTCAGTTATTCATCTTGAGAGATATGCGTGATTTCAGAATGTATTTATATATCGTGGGCTCAATACTATAACTAGGTAACTCAAAATTCTCTATTCCGAGAAAATGTAGTTCTTAGTTTAGAGGTCCGATAGTTTTGTCTGGTAACGCCACTTTAACCCTTACCATGGCATTGTAACACAGGTGTTACACTAATTTAGAAATTTAAAAAAAATAAATCCAGAAACTGTAACTTAATTTCAAATATGGCAACACATTCAAATACTATACACGCACTATTGTGTGCAGTGGTATCATCTGGTGATAAATATTGACAACGCTACAAGCTTTCAAACGACATCGGGTCAACATGTCTGGACTACGTGGGCGCATTTTGAAAATTGGGGTAAATAATCTTTAAATATCTTATTAATCACTATTACATGTAGAGAAAAATTATTCAAAACATTTTATTTGTTGATAATTCAGTTATGTTAATTTTGTTCTTGTTTTAGATTATAGAATCATTTTATAGCCCTTTTTGTGTTTTATAAAAATTGATATTTTGGCAATGTAACGTGGGTGTTACATATAAAAAAAAAAACTATAAGGAAAAGTTGTGATTTTTTTTGCTCAATTTCCCTTCATAACTTTCCATATAACAAGGAATCACCAAAGAAAAACGTTAATATTTGGATAAATTGAACTTTGCCAAGATAAGGGTTAATGATCAGGTATCGTGCTAGCATGTTTTGATGAAACTAATAAAGGTGATTTCAATAGATGGTAAGATGGAAGTTATGTGGACTTCAGATATCTACTTTAAGCATTCTTCTGTTTCCACCTTTATGACTTACCTGATTATGCTAAATAACACAGTTGATAAATAATATTTTAAGATACCTGTTTATAGCATTGGATAACCCCTTCCACGAGCAATCCATTCATGTTAATAACTCAAAACTGCCATATTTCAAGTTGCCTAGTTTTAGTATTGAGCCCACGATATATACATACTATGTTGTTATCAATAAACCTATATTTACTTATTTTTTAAACCTGAATAATGGTACAGCCTATAACCTAACTGCAGATTTCATTATCTTTGCCTGGCCAAGAGGTTTGGCTTCTTAATTATCTTTGCCTGGCCAAGAGGTTTGGCTTCTTAATTATCTTTGCCTGGCCAAGAGGTTTGGCTTCTTAATTATCTTTGCCTGGCCAAGAGGTTTGGCTTCTTAATTATCTTTCCCTGGCCATGAGGTTTGGCTTCTTAATTATCTTTGCCTGGCCAAGAGGTTTGGCTTCTTAATTATCTTTGCCTGGCCAAGAGGTTTGGCTTCTTAATTATGTTTGCCTGGCCAAGAGGTTTGGCTTCTTAATTATGTTTGCCTGGCCAAGAGGTTTGGCTTCTTAATTATGTTTGCCTGGCCAAGAGGTTTGGCTTCTTAATTATGTTTGCCTGGCCAAGAGGTTTGGCTTCTTAATTATGTTTGCCTGGCCAAGAGGTTTGGCTTCTTAACATTTTTATTATTCTTTGGTTTCCTGTTTCGTGGATATGACCAATACGAGTTCATGTGCTGCTGGCTTCTATGCCACTGGTAATCCATGGTTGTAGAGACAGAGAACGGATCTCCTAATTGCTTCTTGATCTCCAGGCATCTGCTGCAACTTCTCTTGGTGAGCCTAATAACCGCAATACTTTGATTTCAAGTCATATAATTCAATATAGTTCCTCAAACTGACCTATACTTGAGAAAATGTAGCATGGTCCCTGTGATAGTTCACAAATTTGCCCCTTGTAACGATGTTCAGTAATTTTAATTGTTTTATCAACTTTAATATAAGCCTCGATTCTAATAAATAGCAAGTTATTTAGGTAAATACATTACATAAAACTAACAATAATGACAAATTAATACATCTTGTTACAAATTAGCAGAAATGTTGCAGTTTGTTAAAATCAAATAATATTTGGTGACGTTAGTCAAAAGTCACTACATTAGTCTGCATTGGCTAGGGGTGGGGCATACAATAATTGGATTTTTTTATACCTAAAATTAAATGTTCGTAATTAGTATTAGTTCATAGTGGATCTTGGCCTATTAAAATATGGATACAAATCATACAATACATTAGAAAGTCAGTATAATGAAAATTAGGAATTGAAACGTCAATTTAGAGAAAAACAATTTTTCGATTTATAAAAAAACGATTTGAGAAATGACATTTTAAATGTCACAGGGACCATCCTACATTTTCTCAAGTATGATAGTAACAAAGTACAGTGGAACCTCGGTTCTCGAACATACATTTTCAATTGCAATACCATGTCTCACTTGAATTTTTTTAAAATACTGGTTTTATAGCACGATTTTTTTGTAACAAACTGGTTAATAACTTATATTTAATTGAATAAGTTAACACATCGATCAATAAGTCCTGGAACTAACCAATAGATGGCGCCTCTAATAACAAATCCATACCAATCTCAGTTAGTACCAACCTTCAGAAGTTACGTGTGTCAAACTTTCACGACATTGTGTCATCATTGAGTTACAGTGGTTTTAGTGACGCTACTTTTGCTATTTTCAAAACAATGGAAAAAACCCAATTTCGTGTGTTGATAAAACATTGCATTTTAATGGGAAAAAATACCGTTCAAACTCAGCGATGGCTTGAAAAGTGTTATCCGGGCTCTGCTTCGTCGAAAACAACCATTTGCCGGTGGTATGCTGATTTCAAACGCGGTCTGGAAGACAAATGATGCTGAACGCTCTGGTCGCCCGAATGAGGCTGTTACACCAGAAAACATAAAAAAAACCCTCATCGTGATGGAAAATCACAAAGTAAAGTTGCGTGAGATAGCTGACATCCTGAAGATATTATTTGGTAGTGTTTACACTATTTTGCATGAACATTTGGTTATGAAAAAGCTTTTTTCGAAATGGGTGCCACGTTTGCTTACAATGGAACAGGAACAACAACCCATCGATGATTCAGAGTGCTGTTTGGCACTGTTGACGCGAAATAAACAGGAGTTTTTGCGTCGGCATGTGACAATGGATGAATCTTGGATCCACCACTATACTCCGGAATCAAATCGGCAGTCAGCTGAGTGGAGAGCAGCCGGTGAAAGTCGTCCGAAGCATCAATAGCGAATATTACATAGCGCTATTGGAGCGTTTGAAGGCAGAAATTGCAAAAAAACGGCCCCATATGAAGAAGAAGAGTTCTCTTTCATCAGGACAATGCACCGTGTTACAAGTCGATGGTAACGATGGCCAAATTGCATGAGTTGAACTTCGAATTGCTTCCGCACCCACCGTATTCTCCAGATTTAGCCCCCAGCGACTATTGGATGTTCGCAGACCTCAAAAAGATGCTCCAGGAAAAGAAAATCGTCTCCAATGAAGAAGTGATTGCCGAAACCAAAGATAAATCGTTCTACATGGCTGACATAGAAAAGTTAGGAAAGCGTTGGAATGAATGTATCACTCTTGAAGGAGACTATGTTGATGAATAAAGAAGTGTGGCAAACAAATGTCGTTTTAGTAGTTAGTCCCGGACTTATTGATCGATGTTACAATTACAGTGTAACCTCAATTCTTGAACGTCTCACATCTCGAACAATTTGGTTCTCGAAAATACATTTTCAATGACTTCAGAATTTTTTTAAAACGTAAGGAAAAAACAAACCTCATTAGACAGGTTTTAAATGAGACAGAAAAGAGAAAGACCCCAGAAGGACAGTCACCTGATGTATTAATGCAAGGGGACTCCCTTCCCTAACAGTAACATCTCTCCTCCCGCCTCACCACCTTCCACTTACGCGCTATCAGCTCTCCTTTCCTCAGTACAGGGAAAGTGCAGTTCAATTTTAATTTATTTAATCTATTTATTGTGTGTTGCACTGTGTATTCTCGGAGGTCTGGAACGAATTAATCCAATCATTGGAAAAATTAATTCGGTTTTGGAACAACCTTTTAGAACGGATTAATTTCCAAAACCGAGGTTTCAGTCATGTTTCCAATTATATCGGAGGCTGTATTGCTGGGTTATTTTATGTATGGATACAAGAGGTTATAATACTAAGTTATTAACAAAAATACATCCTTTCGAAACTATGTTTCATTGGTAAGGGTCGACTAATGCATTATTTTCAGTAAAAAATTTAAATGGACGAAAAATGTAAAAAAAGAATTAACACAAATTTAGACATAACCTGTCTGGAAGTGTATCAGTCAGGAATGGAACTTGGGGCGCCTGCTTGTTTAACGTGAATGTTAACCGTTAAACCATGACCACCGACATGGTATTTTATTACGATTTCGTTGTACACAGTACAACCTGGCGAGCTTATTGCCATGTGTTGTGTGGCAATATCTTCTAACTAACCAGAAATGAGGAGGTAATATTCAAAATAGAACATGTCCACCAAATCAGAATATTGGGAAATCGCAAAAAAACTGTTTGCATTAAAAATATATGATATAATTAATTGTAAAAATGTCTGAAATCCTTAAAATCGCTTAAGGTGACTTGATTTGTTGTTCAAAATCTAATCATAATAATTAAAATAGTTATTCTAGTTTAAAATGTGGACATGATCCTTTTTGTAAGAACAATTCTACTTTCATCTTTTTTTAATTGAACAGCTCTAGGACATGATGGTTTTTGTTCCATTTCAAAAATATTATACAGGTGTTGTAAAAATAATTGAGTAGAGTAATTTATTTGAATTAGAATCAAATAAAAGAAGTAAAGTGTTACAAGATAACATAAGAAGAAATATTAGTATAAAACTATAAATATATGTAGGTAGATAAAGCTGTATAATGACATTACACTGCATGCACAATTTAAAACTGACAGTTGCTGTGTGAACTGGTATGAAGTTAGAAATTCGGACATAATCTATTTTGATTGGTTCGAAGCCTGGACAAGATTCTTTTTGAAAAAATACTGTTTTTTTTATTATGATTTCAAAATGATTTATATGGTTTTTTCATCGAAATGAAAATTTTAAATGGCTCCGTACCATCGATAAGAAGAAATCTGCTTTATCAACTAATTTTTTGTACCTGATGAACATGATCTTTTTTAAATGTTACCTCCTCAAATATGTTAAAGATTAAGTGAAAACCAGACTGGAATCCTTTTTACTGGGTTCCAACAGGAATCAAACTCACAACCTCCGGGTCGGGAGACAAGTGTCTTACCGCATGGCCACAGAAGTCATCAGTGGTAGACCTAGTAGTAATGGGGGATAAATGGGAAATAAAATAAATAATTTTATCATTGAATACAGATATAATGTATTTTTTTGTCACTGTTAGAAGCAAGTCAACGAGGGCGCAAGTTCTATAATCTATGGTAACATGTTGTAGGTCTTATTAATATTTTTGGAATCCTCTTCTTCATGGTGTATCTGGTACCGAGTGTCGTGACCCTCTGCTATATCTGGAACTAGGTGCACCATCTGTCTCCATCCTTCCCTGAGTTGGCCCTAGGTCATGTTGAACACAGCGCTTAACCCTTCCCTTACGGTGATAAAAATAATACACGTGATCCGGTGTTGGGTAGTGAGTACGCAATAAAAAATTAGCGATTTTAAATCGGAAAAATAAGAATATTTATAGATAATCCCCTAAATTAATTATAATTGAAGTTAAAAATTATAATAATTGAGATTTATTTGCTGAAAACATTAAAAAACCATCTGAAAACATTAAAAAACCATCTGAAAACATTAAAAAACGCTCACGGAACGGGCGTACGTCTAACCTATTTGCAAGCCTAGAGGCTGCTAGTGGCGCGGAACGTCAGTCGCATACCCCGGCACTTACGCCTTTGCTTGCGACGTTGAGACAATTCAGGTTCTCGCAATTCAGTGGAGTGTGCAAGAGTGAGATGCGAATATAGTGTCGCGCTTCCCGCATACTCTTCACCTATCGTCAAGACGAGGCACTCGCAGCGTTTAAATGCGAATTTGTTTTCGATCTTTACAAAACACCTCGATGTAGTCGATAAATTCTGATTATTATTAATATTATTTTTTAAATCAATGCATAAATATATTATGGAGGAATACCCAAAATCTTAACCTTGTATTTATAATATTTATAGAGATATTGATGGTTATTAGAAGCAACGTGTAGAAGATACCCAACACAGGAAAGGAAAGGTTAAAAAGGATACTGTTAATTACTTTATTTGGTTCGTCCATCTTAAAAAAAAACCTTTCTCATGTTCACGTTCCGTAAACTGTCCCCGTGATCACCAACTTCTCAAGAAATTCGTTATTCTTTTTGGCAACATACCCAAAGTATGTTGGGAGTTCTTTCGTGCATTTGGCCGAAAAAAAAATTTCTTGGATGATACGAGACGTCAGTACCCCTTGCGGTAATAGAACATGAAGCAGTCACTTCCAACATCACATTTCGAAAGCATCTATCACGTCATCCGTGTTTTTATTCATACAGTGCTACGGATAATACTAGGGATTTCACAAGACAGATTAAGGCCTCGGCCACACAGGTAGGAGCCTCGCTTGATGCTTAAGAGCTATGTTGCGAGTTAGGCGACATATCCTAGCGAACCAACGTGCCACGCTACATGACGATTAGTCATCGAGTGAATCTCCTAGCAAACAGACAGACGTGTTGGTTAATTTATAAGATGGCGGAAGTTTTAATGACAGCTGTGTATAAAAGGGAGCCCTTGTGGAACCCATCAAGCAAATTATACAAAAATATACCTGTAATAAAATCACTTTGGAATAAAGTTGCACAGAAAGTAAATAAAGGTGAGTTGTAATGGAATTGGTTAGTTTTGAGAGTGGCATCGTGTGTTGACTCAACCGTTCCCAACTGTCAAATGAATTTGTGCGTAGCACTTTGGTGTGGCCAGACATGAAGTCACCTAGTATATGAGTCACGTAAAACCTAGCTTAGCACTTAACGAAGCACTTTGGTGTGGCCTCGGCCTAAATAAACTCGCCAAAAGAATGTTTTGTCGGAAGTCTGATATCAGAAATGTTCGGAACAACATAAAAAGGTCCATGATAGAAGCATCTTGATGCTGCCGTACCTTGTACCATTGAATCTTCATTATTTGTCTGCGTTACCGCTGTTGACTTTTTTCGATAGGCCAACCGAGTGAAGTATTTCTTTTTGTCATTTTCCTCTGGAGATGAACTCGTAGGTGATAATCCAGGTACTGGTAATATAGTAGAAGGGTCACGGTTCCCAGTTACGAGAAAGACGACTGAAGAAAGTTGACATATTAAAATAATTCTTGAGTATGGAAAATTTTATAACACGGAACTATGCAAAGTGGAATGTCGCATTCACGGCATTTGTACTTTGTCTTTTTCTTCTTTCGATCATTTAATATGGAGTAACCGCATACTACACAGAGTTCCTTGATCAACTCTTCGGCAGTTTGTCCGATAGTTGCCGGGAAGTGTTGTTCCCTCAACCGCGGAGGCAGTTGGTCTACAGTTCTCGGGTCTTTGGGAATTTTATGAGCGTCAACCAATTGAGTGATCAGTTTCAAGTTGAAATCACTGACTCGAACGCATTTGCCGATTTTCGCTATGTAAGCCGAGTAAGCGTTAAACTGGCAAAAGTCCAACAGATGGAAAAATACTTTCTTGTACCATTTCGTGCTCTTTCGTAGGCAGCTCACCGAAGATATCGCTAACCTCTTTCTATATCTTAAATTTCTCGTATGACTCGCTAAATTAAAAGATTCCGGCTCTGGAGGAGGCGTCTCATCCTCGTTGTCCATTTCTTCTGTACTCTGCGACGGTTTCTCGTCCGCAGTCTGCTGTGACTCGGTGTCAGCACCATTTGAATTGTCTATTTTTTCTTCGGTCACATTAGAATCTTTTTCGCTTTTGCTTGTCTCGTCACATTCTCGGTTAGAACTTTCTCCCGCGTTAACCGAATCGTCTTCTCTATTGTCAACTGTTTTAGTTTTACTATCTGAATTCGGTTCCGAATTCTGGTCAATTTGATCGGTTTTCTTTGAATTATCGTCAACATTATCGGTTCTACTAGAACCTTGTCCTTCGTCATTGGTTTTCTCTCGAGTTTTAAATAAACATTGGCACTCTTCTTCCTCAACAGGAGTTTTACTCGAACCTTCTTTCGATTCACTCAAATCCTCGTCACTTTCTTCCGAATTGCTGTACGTTTTTATCGTTACGAAGTTATAATTCTTCGCCCACGGTTCAACTTGTAAAATATCATTATGATACGATAACAAGTGTACATTGTCTCGAACCATTTTTCTCGTGAGTTTCGGAAGACCGATTTTACACCTTTCCACTAATCCCGAGACATTCATGCCATTCTCTTTAATGATCTTAAGAGTCGATAGATTAGCAATTAACTGTTTCGTATATAGAGAATGCCCCCGATTAAAGTACGGTTTAAGTAACTCGAGAATCTCCTGTTCAGAGTTACTATCAAATAGCTTTTTATCCTCGTGCGGTTTCCTTATACGTACGGTAAAATCAAAGATATAACCAGTAATCAAATCCCAAAGTGCGTAAATCTTCATTCTCGTAAACAATGATTTCCCTTCGCTGTATATGAAAGGAAACTCTTCGATACATATATGTTGTTCGGGATATATTTTCGGTTGAAACGTCTTTCGTAATTTGTCGACTAACGGTTGAATTTTGTAATATCTCTCGCCGCGTACGTGTCCGGCGTTGTCGACGAAATGCAACATTTTGAATATAGTTTGAAATCGATTCCAAGGCATCGTGTCAGGATAAATGTCCGAAGAAAGGATAGAATTCGTCGCCCAGTGTTCGGAAAGTGACAAACGACCGTTGATCGCCGTTAGCAAACATAGTCCTATAAAAGTGTACATTTCGTCAATCGTAACTTCGAAAAAGGTTATGTTTATTTTTGTAGCTGTTATAAACTCGTCTAGAGTGTCTCTGAACTTTCGATTCGTCTCTTCAAGGATCGACTTTACGAGTTCTTCGTCGAAGAACATTTTGAAGTAATCGATTTCTTTAGCTTCCGGCAGTATGTCGAAGTTTATCGTCTCGTCTCTATGACAGAATGTATGCATTTTACTACTGCCGAGTCCCGGCTCCCAGACTGTTTGGATCTTTGCCTTTTTCCGGCACGACGAACTGTCTTCGTCACATTCCGCTTCGTAACAATCGTCCGAATAATCCTCAGATGTCTCCTCATCGGATGAGTAAAGTTCTGTAATGATAAAATAAATAAATATTAACATTAATTATCTAACATCAATTAAAAAAATTGTACATGACGCATTTGAAAGGGTTCAGAATAATTTACGAGACATTAATTTCCATCACGAAATCCCACCTGACGTACTTGATTAAAATCTCTTAGTTATTTATTTTATAAAGCTTATACACGAGGGTTGATAATTTTTTAATTACGCGGACTATTTGTTTTTAATTGAGCTCATCGTTTGAAACAGTGTTGCCAACATGAGGAAGTTTAGATCAATGACGGGAGTTCTATGTGATCCGAAAATGCCAGTCAAGTTAAAAGGAAAAATATACCAAACGATTGTCAGACCCGCACTCCTCTATGGCTCCGAATGCTGGACAATGTATAACTCTTACTCTAGGCAAATAGAAACTGCTGAAATGCGCATGCTAAGATGGTCAGCTGGCGTGTCCCTAAGAGACAGGAAGCCTAGGCTAGGTGTTACAGACAACAGTAAGATGGAGGAGAGGCGGATGGATTGAGATGGTGTGGGCATGTTGGACGCAGAGCACCCGATCACACTGTGAACCAGGCAATCTCCATGGATCTTCCTCGAATAACAACCAGAGGAAGACCAAAGAATTCGTGGGTGGTGCAAAAAGATAACCTGATGCGGAGGCATGGCCTGGGGGACGTAGTCCGGGACAGAAGAGCATACAACCTGAGGACGAGGAGAGCTGACCCCAACAGTCTTCGCATACAGTGAGTTGGGATGGAGCCAGGGAGAAGAAGAAGAAACACTGTTTGTGATGTACATTAAAATTTTCAGTCATATTGGATGGCCAGTTTGATAGGTAAGTATTTACAACGCATTTTTTAACACGTTTGAAATTTTTTCATTTTAAAAATGATTTTGTTACGAGGTTTTATGTTACACTGTGTTCGAGTGAGGCAATCAGAATTGTGGGCAAACAATTCCTGGATTTTGCACCACGATAATGCGTCAGCGAAAATTTTGGCCAAAACCACAAGATATGACTATGCGATTTTAACCTGTTCCCGAAGATGCAGATGACATTGAAAGGACAATATTTTGCGACCCATAGAAGAGATTAAGTCAAAATCGCTGGGTGAGCTAAAGGCTCTATCTCAAAAAAGTGCATTCCACAAATGTTTATCGGATTGGAAAAAAACGTTGATAAAAGCGTATTTTGTCCTATTGGGACTTCTTTGAAGAGGGCAATATTAATATTAATGATTTAATAAAATTTTCAGTGTTTTTTTATCATGTCTTCTTTATAGGTTAAATCTAATTACGCATAAAATTTAAAGAGTAACAAGAAATAGTTATTAAGTCGAAACAACTAACTACTATTATATACTAAGACAGCTCAAAATACTTAACAATATCCGAGGTCCTATTCAAAAGGGACAGTCCGTGATACAGAGGAAGAGCACTTTTAGTTTAGTTTTACTTATTGCCAGTCTAAATACGTCAATATTTCTGTACCTTGATGAATAGTCAACATTTCTGTACCTCGACGACCTCCGTGGCCTTGTGGTAAGACACTTGTCTGCCGATCCGGAGGTTGCGGGTTCGATCCCCGCTGGAACCCAGATTTTTTTAAATAGGATTCCAGTTTGGTTTTCACTTAGGGCCTATAAAAACATCTTTCTGGTTGGTTGGAAGAGATTGCCACATGGCAATAAACTCGCCAGGTAAAAAAAAAAAAATAGTTGCCAGGAATATAAAACCACATATTTTCCACATTTAGACGTTACTCCTGTCATTAACTGAAAAATATAAGAATTGACCTTCACATCGCTCCTGAGGCTTAGGATGTAGTATCCAAACATTAAGGACAATACTTTGCCTCTGGAGTTGAGTAACCCTGCATCAACATGTATGAAGCTTAATTCTGAAAAGCAACTTGCATCTCGTTCTACTAATGAGCCCATGTGTTTTCTATATCTCAAGATCTATCTATAAAATTCTCAAAAAATCCAATATTTGTTCTATGTATGCGTTATTCCACTAAAAACAAATCTGAGTTGTTTACCTCTATAAAATAAGTCTTTGACAATTATGTAAGTCTGCTTGGTGAAGTTTGGTAATATTTAGTGATATACATACATATATTGAACTTAAATAAACATATTAATATTAAATAATTTTAAACAATGACTGTAATTTATTATTACTACAGCTTTTTGTATCTCCTGTACATGTTAGTTTAAGATAAAGTTTTGTATTATTTGTCAATAATTTTAAGTACTTGTATAACCTGTCACATGTTCATTTGTATATAAAATACACTGTTGTGTCGTTTATTAAATACATAAATGAGATCATACCATGAAGAAACCTTGTAGGATAGAGGCACAGGCTTTAGGCGAAAAGCTTTTTCCTGCATTTTTTATTTCATGTATTATTTATAGTTAACCCTTTAAGTGCCGGAAGTTATTAGTATGGCCGTACCCAGCAGGCCGGGATTTTTTCAACAAAAATAAAACCTAAAAAATGTATATTTTTTGTATACAGATATAAAGGATATTATGAAAACTTACTAAATATATACACCGTGGGGCGTTTGAGCTGCCGTTCACTCAGAAAAACACAGTTTAAATATTCACAAAATGTCAGGGTTGTCACAACTTGACGCAGAAAACACGTTTACTTATAAATATAGCGGAATATAATATACTTTGTAAACTAAAATCAACAAATTATCTGTATGATGTATAATAAAGCACAAAAGGTAAATAAAGTATAAAATAAAACCGTAAAAAGTCTATATAAACGTCGTATTATGCCACAAAACTACCGCCAATAACCAAAGAATACAAGAAAACACACTTTGTAAATAAATACTTTGAAAAATTAACAAAAATAACGCACAAAAGTTAAAAATCAACCATTGAACAAAACTACAAACAAAGTCATTATAAATCATCGCAATTACGACGCAAAAAACTGTAGTTGGTAACCCTGTATCAGAGACACGTATTGACTGTCAGTGAAAGCTTTTAGAAAGATGACTGTAACTTTGATAATATCGGTAAATTGTAATATTTAAGTATTTCTTGACCATTGCAATAGATGTCACTATGTGTTATAATTTATAAATTATTACAATTGGATTGAATATTGGCTTGCGACAAGCTCAAAGGAGTGTGTTTACGCGTTCATTTTGTATGGCCGGCCTGGCAAGCACTGAATCGGAGAGCGTGTCAATGCGCTCATGGCAGTTAACCGGTTAAGGCATTAACACTGTGTAGGTTTAAAGACATTGTTATTTGTTTAGTCAAACATTGTTTATTCCACTTCATATAACAGAATAACCCTACCGGTTTCAAGGTTTTTACCTCAACATCAGGGGAGCACCAACACGACCGAATTTTGTTCGAATTGGTAACAACATACACATTTTTAACGGTAAAAATTTGGATTGTGGGTGGAGGAAGGCAGGAGACAACTTCAACAAACAGTGGTGAAATCTTAGGCATTATAGATTAAGCAGCGGTGAAATCTTATATTCCTAAGATTTCACCGCTGCTTGTTGAAGTTGTCTCCGGTCTCCCTCCACCCACAATCCTCAACCCGAATTTTTACCGTTAGAAGCGTGTATGTCGGTACCAGTTTTAATAAAATTCAGTCTTGTTTGTGCTCCTCTGATGATGAGGTGAAAACCTTAAAATCGGTAAGGTACTGTTATATAAAGTGGAATAGTTTAACAAAACAAATTATTTTTTTTTTTTACATAATTTGCGAAAAAACAACAGGTAATTTAATTAGGACATACAATTTTAATGTATCTGGGTTTGTTGCCTTTCATTTGTCGTGTCCCCAGTAAACTAGGCTTTTGCCTGTATCTCACTCGGGATATTAAAATTATTACAATATATGTTTTAGCGCCCCACTGACTCTGTTTCCTATTACTACACACCGTTCAATATCCCTCTCTTAACTCTTCATCATCTGTGAGAAAATACTACCCAAATGGCAGAATTCCTCAACTCGCTCCAATCTTTCATTATTCACCCACACATCGCATTAACTTTTCCTTTCTCACTTTTCTATCACCATTACTTTGGATTTTGTGACATACTTTCTCAGATCTTTCCCTTCGTATCTCTAATACAATTTATTTTGTTAATTATTAAATAAATTGACACTCCCATATTTCAATTTTGACACAGATACATTGTTATAAATAATTTTTTCAAATTTCAACATTAGTTAGTTTCAAATATACTAGGTAAGTTCAGAAAGAAAGTGTACTGAATTTTTGTAGGTTACAATTTTTGTTATTTAAACAAAAAAATTACGTGGTTACCGTAGTACATATGTAAGCTATTTTTCGACATAGTCGCCATTCTTCTCAATGCAGGTGGTGAAGCGGGGTATCAACTTTTTGATGCCTTCCTCGAAGTAGTTTCTCGCCAACCCCTCCGTCCACTTCCCCACCTCCTCCTTTACCTCCTCGTCGGTTAAAAACCTTTTTCCACCCATGTGCAGCTTCAGGGAGGTAAAGAGATAGTAATCTGAAGGTGCTAGGTCAGGGGAATGCGCGGGATGGTTCAGGACATCCCATTTAAACGAGGCGAGCAGTTCCTTCGTGGCGTTGGCCGTGTGTGGTCTGGCATTGTCGTGCAGCAGGCAGACTCCCTTTGTCAGCATGCCTCTCCTCTTGTTCTGAATCGCCCTCCGCAATTTTTTTAGGGTCTCAAAGTATCTTGCAGAGTTGATGGTCTCCCCTTGAGGCATATATTCAATTAAAATTATGCCTTGACAGTCCCAAAACAATTTCGTCAGTCACAATTGAAGGTCTTCCGCTCCTCTGATCATCATGCACAGACGTACGACCGTTTTTAAACTCGCGACACTACTTGTACACACTCGTACGATTCATAGCTTTATCACCATATGCAGTTTTCACCTCATTGTAAACCACAACCGGAGGTTTTCCCTTCCAAACGAGATAACGGATGATGCCGCGTATTTCACACTTGGCGGGAGATTGAATTTACATTTTTCACGAAACGTGTTGTCGCGTCGACACTTCTCAACGTACTGACCTCGAACCGGTCTCGTTGCGGAGGGGAAGGGTCAGGCTACACGGAAGTGTAGCCAACATGTCGAAAATAAAATCCATCCGGTCGTGAGAGCCTCAGTACACTTACTTTCTGGATACGCCTCGTAATTCAAATTGGAACACTATTTAATCCATTTGAAAAAATATATTTAAATCAAATTAGTTTTACAGCCCATCTTCAGGGGTATTCTGAACTATAACTAACAGCTTGTAAATATCACAAAGATATTTTAGGGGTTGGCCCCGATGATATTTAGACAAGGGATGGGAAAAACCAGTTATTTGCCAGTACAAAACATCAGTCTTAAATTTAATTGTATACAACCTTTATAAATTCTTAAGGGTTGGGATTTCTTTTAAAAAGAATATTGTTTTCCCTAATGTATTAACCCCTAAGCTTTTGAGGGATTTAAAATTTCCTGGAATTGTTAATAAAGTATTATTATATTGGGTGTACAAATTAGTTGGGTCCATTTTTTTGTGTTAAAAAATGCATTTATTTCTATACAAAATGAATGAACAGATCAATTAAAGTATTGTCCATCGCTGGATACTACTTTTTCCCATCTCTCAGGCAATTTTCGAATTCCATCTCGAAAAAATGACTGGTCTCTTGAGGCGATCCAAGTTTGGAGCCAATTTTCGGTTTCTACAAAAGAAGTGAACCAGTGACCTGCCAAATCGTGCTGCAACCTTCGGAACAACCAGTAATCAGAAGGAGGTTTTTTTTTTGTCATTTAGTGTTTATTCTCATAATTCAAAGAAAATATTTCTCGGCATGTTGTTGCAAAACTTGATATGTCAGTCATTATTCAAACAAAAGATATATTGTTTGGAAAAACTTTAAAAATGGTTATTTGTACTGATTTTAACAGCTTATCAAAGTTAATATTGCTTCTCCTGTAAACTAAGGTAAAACGGACATATCAACTTCTGCCACAACCATCATCTTTTAATCTGCATTTCCCCCCTAATATTCTCATTCTGCCACGCATTATTTTACCACACAAATATAAAATTGATTGCACGTACATCCGTGTGTAACAATGAGTGTTGTCATATCAACTTCTGCCATAACATCATCTTTCAATCTGCATTCCCCCACCCCCCCCTAATATTCTCATTCTGCCACGCATTATTTTACCACACAAATATAAAATTGATTGCACGTACATCCGTGTGTAACAATGAGTGTTGTCATATCAACTTCTGCCATAACATCATCTTTCAATCTGCATTCCCCCACCCCCCCCTAATATTCTCATTCTGCCACGCATTATTTTACCACACAAATATAAAATTGATTGCACGTACATCCGTGTGTAACAATGAGTGTTGTCATATCAACTTCTGCCATAACATCATCTTTCAATCTGCATTCCCCCACCCCCCCCTTATATTCTCATTCTGCCACGCATTATTTTACCACACAAATATAAAATTGATTGCACGTACATCCGTGTGTAACAATGAGTGTTGTCATATCAACTTCTGCCATAACATCATCTTTCAATCTGCATTCCCCCACCCCCCCCTAATATTCTCATTCTGCCACGCATTATTTTACCACGCAAATATAAAATTGATTGCACGTACATCCGTGTGTAACAATGAGTGTTGTCATATCAACTTCTGCCATAACATCATCTTTCAATCTGCATTCCCCCACCCCCCCCCTAATATTCTCATTCTGCCACGCATTATTTTACCACGCAAATATAAAATTGATTGCACGTACATCCGTGTGTAACAATGAGTGTTGTCATATCAACTTCTGCCATAACGCCACAAACATCATCTTTTAATCTGCATTTCCCCCCCCCCCCTAATATTCTCATTCTGCCACGCAAATATAAAATCGATCGTACGTACATCCGTGTGTAACAATGAGTGTTGTCATACATACAATCACGCCGTCTCCCTGTCGAGGCAGGCAGAAAGGACCGAGGGGCCCGTCTTTCCAATCGTAACACGCATTTATCGCCTCTTCAACATTCGTATACCTACGATTTCCTCATTTTCTACGTTTCCATTTTTTTCAATATATCGTTCACTTGATCCAATTATACTTTCCTTGGTCGTCTATTCCCATTTGCACTGTATACATCAGCTTCAGCAGGATCGAAGAAATCAGGCACCTGTCAAACATAATATCGGAAAGGCGTGCAGAATGGATGGGTTATATACTGTGACATGAGAATCTCCTGTACAATATAATGGAGGGAACGATTGGCAGAGGGCGTCCTCGCCGGGAGTATCTGTAACATATATGGACTGCACCTCCTAAACAGAGCTAAGAGGATCCCTGAAAACCGAGCGGAATGGAGGAGAAGATGCAGAGCTTTGCTGCTAACCAATCCCCAGGGTTGAAACTGAAGAAGAAGACATCAGCCTTAAGCCCTTATCACTTCATTCTGTACTCATATCATACATTGTCACATCATATATTCTTCTCAAAGCGCTCATTTCTAGACGCTCTGTACTCTCTGCCTACCCTGAGGAAGATGGAGTCATGTATGTAATAGTTAATTTTTGTTATATACATGAACTTTTAAATTTAAATTCTACAGGTACAGATGTCCTACCAACAAGGAAACAATAACTGTTTTTACATTTCTCACATTTTCGTTATATATTTTTTGAAACACGGGATACATCCATCTTGAGAATGATTTCATTTTGAGGTTGAGAAAAAAAAAAAAAAAACGCTAAAAAAAAAACATTTTTATTGAAAGTAATTTTTTCGAGTATTACTTTATACAAATGGCAGCTCATATCCATGGTTTATTATATTAAAATTTTCATAATAAAAAAAAAAAAATTTATTGGTCAACTTGTATAAAAAAAATTACACGTTGGTCAACTTGTATCAAAAAAATTACACGCTGGTCAACTTGTATAAAAAAAATTACACGTTGGTCAACTTGTATAAAAAAATTACACGTTGGTCAACTTGTATAAAAAAATTACACGTTGGTCAACTTGTATAAAAAAAATTACACGTTGGTCAACTTGTATAAAAAAAATTACACGTCGGTCAAATTGTATAAAAAAATTACACGTTGGTCAACTTGTATAAAAAAAATTACACGTTGGTCAACTTGTATAAAAATATTTATATAAAAATATAAATAAGCCAATCACAGATTCTCTTCTTTTCTAAATGTTATATTATTTCTAGTATTACTAATGACCTCCGTGGCCTGGTGGTAAGACGCTTGTCTGCCGATCCGGAGGTTGCGGGTTCGATCCCCGCTGGAATCCAGATTTTTTAAAATGGAATTTCAGTCTGGTTTACACTTAGGGCTCATTTAAACATATTTTTGGTTGGTTGGAAGAGATTGCCACGTGGTAATAAACTCGCCAGGTGAAACAAAAAAAAATGATAATAATAATAAAATCTGAGATCTTAATGCCATTTAGCAATTTCTTCCAAGCTTATATCTATGGTTTAATAGTATCAACATTTACATAATAGAAAAATAATTGTATAAATGTAATTGTTCGACTTTTATAAAAAAAATTATATGTCGGTCAACTTTTATAAAATTATTTATAATATAAACAAATAAAAAAAAAAAAAACAATCACAGATTCTTGATTCCTTCATGTTATATTATTTCAAGTATTAATAATAAAATGTGAGATCATAACGCCACTAGGTGATTATGATAGTCACGTAGCGTTGCGCGAAGCATGCAGTGTGGCCATTGCGATAGTATGGGGTGCGTTTGGTTCGCTAGGATATGTCCTTCGACCTTCCGCACGGAAGTCTGTTGCGTTACCACACCGCCATGCACCTTTCGCATTACAATTATATTTTGAGCCCACATTCTCCCATGAACATTTTTTACTTAGCATTTATTACAATTAAATTTTCAGTTCACACTCACTCATGAACTTTCTAGAAGAAAAGTTCATTTGAATATAATTTTACTTTTACTTAGTCAGTAACATGCGTCACAATCCGTTGAGTTATATTTAAAGTAAAAATTAAACGAATCAATATTCTCTTATGAAGTTCACATTCTCTTATGAACTCCTTATATGAAACATTTATTTGTTTTTTTATTTTGAGTTCACATCCTCTCATGAACACATGAGTTCACATCCTCTCAATAAAATTCATAATTTAATTAAACATTAAATAAACATGTAGATTAAATTCTTGTACATCACAGATATTCCTATTAAAATTATTAAAAATAACAAACCAATCCAAACGATCAGAATATTTCTTCCGAATGAAATATTTCAAAGCACGGCGTCGGGCACAACGGGACTTTACACTGGTCGCACATGTGAAAAGTATTCTTGAGTTTCTTCCGACGAGTGAGGGTTTGAGCGCATACGACGCAGTAATTTATTAATATCGATCCATCATCGTCGCAATTATGCTCGATTACGTGATCCTCTCTCAGTCGGGCCGGTATCTCGCTAAGCCCCCTCCGGTCTACGGTCTTATCGTGGCTGTTTATCAGTTGGTTCAGTAAATCATTTTCGAAATGATTCAACATGCAGACCTCTCCCTTGTTAGCTATGTACGCGGAAAACGCGTTGTAACGGCACAAGTCGACCATACAAAAGAAAGCTCTCTTGTACCACTTTTTGGTTCGAACGAAACAGCTCACCGACGATATAGATATTTTTTTCCTTAAATCTAAATTTAACATTTGAAAGTGAGCCGGAGGTTGAAACGCTGACCTCGGGTTCGAAGGTTCCGTTCTTGCTGTTTTGCTTGAGCTTTTATTTAAAGCCCGACTAGTCCGACTGGTTTCGCCCACAGCTTGACTGCTCTGGTTCGTTTGCCCCACAGCTTGATTAGTCTCGTTCGTTTGCATTACAGTTTGACCAGTTTCGTTCGTTTGTCTTACAGCTTGCCCAGTCTCGTTCGTTTGTCTTACAGCTTGACCAGTCTCGTTCGTTTGTCTTACAGCTTGACTAGTCTGATTAATTTGATTCACAGCTTGACTAGGCTGATTCATTTGACTCACAGCTTGACTAGGCTGATTCATTTGACTCACAGCTTGACTAGGCTGATTCATTTGACTCACAGCTTGACTAGGCTGATTCATTTGACTCACAGCTTGGCTAGGCTGATTCGTTTGACTCACAGCTTGACTAGTCTGATTCATTTGACTCACAGCTTGGCTAATCTGGTCCATTTGATTCACAGCTCGATTAGTCTCATTGGTCTTTGAACATCCGGCGATTGCCACCTGATCCTGGAGTATTATTGTCTGCTGTTGATTTGGCGCTGGCCAAATCGTAACAAGTCCAGGCGGTAAGAACCTCATTAGCATCGAAAGTACAACTTTAATTTTCTTAATGATTGCCTGTACGAAACCGGAACTTTGCACAGTCTCACCTGGAGTTTCTTCGGAACGGGGCCTCTTGTGTTTCAGTTCTTCGGTTCCCCCGAGATTACTGTGTGAATATGTTTGAAAATCAAGGCAATTCTTATTATTTTCCCAGTATTCGACAAGTAAAACATACTTTGAATTAGATTCGTTAATAAGTTCCGGGCTGAATTTTTTTATTGCGCGTACGTTAATCTTTTTAGCTTCTAATTTTCCAGTAACATTGAAACCGTTGTCCCGAAAATGGTTTAAAAGATACGGGTTCAACATGAACTGACAAGCGTTCAACGTGTGCCCACGGTTTTTGAACGGTTCCACCATACCGATAATGGCGTCCTCTAGCTCGATCGCAAATTCTTGATCACTTTGATCCGGTTTACGAATCAAGATGTCAAAGTCGAACGTATATCCGTTCTTCATATCCCATATGCCAATCAATTTCGTACCAGGGTGGATTTCTCTTCCGTACGCGACGAACGGGCTTTCGTTTATACAAATATCTTTATGCGGGAAAAATTTACCAGCAAAGTTTTTTCGAAGTTCATCTACTAACGGTTTGATTTTAGACCGACGGTCGCCAGGTACGTGGGTCGAATTATCCGTGAAATGGAGCATTTTATACATGAGTAAAAAACGATTTTTCGGCATCCACCGTTTCACAATATTCGGGATTAGATCACATTCCCACATCATAGAAGGTTCTGTGAATTTTTTGTACGTACAGATCAGGACGATCGAAATAAACACGTAAACGTCATTTACGGTGATATCAAAAAACCTTACAGGCGTTCCCACAAGTTTTTCGAATTCAATTAACTTCTTACGTATTTTGCGATTTGTTTCGTCGGCGATAGTTTTCGCCAACGTCTCGGTAAAAAACATTTTGAAGTAATCGATTTCTCTCGAGTCCGGCTGTGTCGTGAAATTAACGATTTTATCGTGAGGAATAAACTGATCCCTTTTCAGATAATAATTACCCGGATTCCAAACGACAACCCTCTCAATGCTTTCCCAATTCGGTCGGAGTTTCACGTTTTTCGTGGTGTTCAACAAACCGGCTCCCGCCTGCATCGGGTGCATGATGATGTCATCGTCTTCGTCATTATCATAGCTGTCGAAGTCCTCTATATTATGTGGATAAAAACAAAAATATTTCAGATAAAAAAAAAGGATACTTAAAATATAACATGAATTAAAAATTATACAAAACAACAGAAACATTATACAGTGGTAAATTTCTTAATTAGAAGCTTAAAGTCGGGCTTCGAAAGGACTCGCTGTTTTGGAATTGAATAAACTTCCGCAAGTTCAAAAACGAAGTCTTTTTAATTGAACAGAAAAAAAAAAAAAAAGATAAACTAAACTTAATTTGGATGTTAACAAAACTATTCCGAAAAAACACACACTTTTTAAGATTTGAAACATTTTACATATATTTGTGTTGATCCAACAACAACAAAACATTAAGGACAATATTTTGCCTCTGGAGTTGAGTAACCCTGCATCGACTTGTGGAAGGTTTCCATTCTGCAAAGCAACTTGCATCTCGTTCTACAAGTGAGCCCGTGTGTTTTCTATATTATCTCAAGATCTATCTATCCATAAAATTCTCGAAAAATCCAATTCTTCTTTTTCCATGTAAGCGTTGTTCCACTAAAAACAAATCTAAGTTCTTTACCACTATAAAACAAGTTTTCGACAATTAAGTAAGTCAACTTGGTAAAATTTGGTAATATTTTGTGATATGCATACATATAATATTGAACTTAAATATACACATTAATATAAAATAATTTTAAACAATGATTTTGTAATTTATTATTACTACAGCTTTTTATATCTCCTGTACATGTTAGTTTAAGATAAAGTTTTGTATTTTTTGTCAATAATTTGAAGTACTTGTGTAACTTGTCACATGTTCATTTGTATATAAAATACACTGTTGTGTTGTTAATTAAAATTTAAAAAAATATATATTACACTTTGATTTTATACAGTACAGCCTGGAGGGTTTATCGCCAAGTATCATTTCAAATAATATTTCAAAATGAAAACTCATCTTTTTCCAAAGCAATCGATGACTTTCAAATATATATACACTCTTAACCTGTACACCGCGTTAAAAATCAAATTCCACGAATCCTGTGCGCGCCACAATTTCGGCGTTTTTTAATTTCTAAGTTTAAACGCGTATTTTGTTTAGAACCACTGATTTTTTATTACACCACCAAGTAAACATGACATTTAAGTAGGGTTTATTATAAGAGTCTCTCTACAAGTCGTTTGTAAGGGGAGACATTCTCAGGTCGCTCTACAGTGCACTTGTTCGTAACATAGCAAGTTATAATGTGGAGCGTTCGTGTGGTGTCTGTGAGCATTCCGTTACTCTCGAATGGCGGAGAGAAAGTCCTAAAGACATTTTCGAGATATCTCTACTTCCAGGAGTGCGGTTTTCTTCCCCCGTGACTCTCTCCTATGAGGTTTTCCCTTGATATGTTGGCATACTACCTTCTAAGCGTGAGGAGGGATGTGAGGTTCAATTCTTATACTTTTTAGTTGCCGATAGGAGTAACAACATCAAATTTATGGTTTTATGTTCCTGACAATGATTTGAGGTACAAAAATATTGATTTATTTAGACTGGCAATAAGTTGAACTAATCTGCCTGCAAGCAAATAAGAATGTGGAGCATTAGTGTGGAGTCCAAAAGATTTTTTATTGGTATGTTGTGATACTACCTTATTAGCTTGAGGAGGGATGTAAAAGTTTCTTCTTATATATTTAAGTTGCTGACGGGGGCTACACCTAATCCTACTATGTTGGAAAATATAAAGTTTTATGTTCCTAACAATTATTCACCGAGGCACAGAAATATTGACCTATTTAGACTGGAAATAAGTAGAACTAACCTGCCAAGTGCTCTTCCTCTGTATCACGGGCTGTCCCTTTTGAATAAGGCCACGGATATTGACATATTCAACATTTCCGAAAATATTTTTAAAGAAAGTATTTTGACCTTTCTTAGTAATGGGAGTAAGTTATTTCTGCTAAACTAGTATTTCTTGTTAACTAATTTATATATTCTTACTGCTGTTATATAATGTACCTTTAAGCTTTGTATGTAATTGGGTTAACCTGAGTATATAAGCTTTATAAATCTGTGTATATAAGCTTTATAAACCAGTGTATATAAGCTTTATAAATCTGTGTATATAAGCTTTATACACCTGTGTATATAAGCTTTATAAACCCGTGTATATAAGCTTTATAAACCTGTGTATATAAGCTCTATAAACCTGTGTATATAAGCTTTATAAACCTGTGTATATAAGCTTTATAAACCTGTGTAAATAAGCTTTATAAACCTGTACATATAAGCTTTATAAACCTGTGTATATAAAGTTTTATAAATCTGTATATATAAAGCTTTATAAACCTGTGTATATAAGCTTTATAAACCTATGTATATACGCTTTATAAACCTGTGTATATAAGCTTTATAAACCTGAATATATAAGCTTTATAAACCTGTGTATATAAGCTTTATAAACCTGTGTATATAAGCTTTATAAAAAATAAATAAATAAAACCAATCACAAAAGGTTTTAAGGGAAAAAAGACCAGAATGCCTTTTTTTAAATCTGAGTATCAAACACGCAATCTCCGGTTTGTAAGACAGGCATCTTACCAATTAGGCTACAGAGGTTGTAATACACGTGTGAGAAATAGAAGAGCAAGTATGACGAGATATATATACCAGTCTATGGACAAGGTGAGAGCTGTGGATGTGCACGGATAAAAAGGCATGGAAATCTGTCCTATCTGCCGATACCAAAAGAGACAAGGTAAGTATAAATTAATAATAGTGCTTCAAAGTTAACAGTTCCTTATATAAAGGGTCTTTCAAATTGAGCGGCATTTTTTAATTCTTTGATAAAACACAGATGGCGTCGCGAACTTGCCTGGGTCTTGTGACAGTTGAGAAGCGTAATGTATGACATTTATAAAAATGGAGTCGTGTACAATACAACAACGCGTTCAGATTGTCGAATTATTTTATATATTGTAATCTCCGGAAACGGTGATGTTAATTGTCCACCAAGATCATGTGCTCTGACACCGTTGGACTATTTTCTCTGGTGTTACGTGAAAAGCCAGGTATATAAGAATGACCCCCGATCAATTCCTGAGCTGAAGGACGAAATTATTCGCGTTATCTGTGAGTTAGAACCGCAATTATGCCAAAATGTCATCGAAAATTTTGACAAAAGAGTGGACATACCTGTGGAGCTGCAAGAGGTGGACATTTGGCGGATATTGTTTATTGTGTTTAAATGTCATACATTATACTTCAATGACCAATAAAAAGATTTTTGAAATCAAAGCAAATTGTGTGTTTCATTCAAGAATTTAAAAAAAAACCCCTCAATTTGAAAGACCCTTTACCTGCAGTCAAATACGTACGTTAAGGGTTCCATCGTAGTATCATCACACATGTATTTGAAGAATAAAAAGATTGTTACCTCCGCTCATGTTAGAAGAATCGGAAGCTGATATCTCCGCACCTTCCGTCAGCTCTTCATCGGAAATGGAACCATCCACATCCATGTCATCATCTTCTCCATCGACATCTTCATCAATCTCCTCCATACCGTCGTCTCTGGCAAGGATCGGAGACCCATTCGGGAGAATATTCTTTCTAGGACACATCGGGGCGGATTCCTAATAAAGAGTAAAAGTATATATATATCGATAACTTAATCATGTAAATCAAGACCACATACTAGGTTAGTCAAAAAGTTTTGAAAGCGACATCTATGGAGCAGTAGAAAACCAAAATTTCTATGCCATTTTAATATTTCATCTTTCATAAGAACGTACTCAAAATTTCATTTCGATCTGTCAATTCATTCTTTGTTTACAAGCCATTTGAAGTTGACGTGTCAGTGTATTTTTTAACAATGGAAAAATCCGAATATCGTGCAGTGATTAAATTCTTTGTTTTGGAAGGTTTATCGGCTACTGAGATCCATGCAAAGATGGTGAAAGTATTAAAGGAGTCTTCTTCTTCATTTCCAACCGTTCACCGATGGGTTTTGGAGTTTAAGCGTGGCCGTACAAGCGTTGAAGACGATCCACGCTCAGGACGTCCAAAAAGTGCATCAACACCAGAAATCATAGCGAAAATACAGGATATGGTTTTGGAAGATCATCGATCGACTGTGGATGTGATAGCTGACACCATAGGCATCTCACATGGAACAACATGGCATATTTTGACTGAAGTTTTGGGTTGCAAAAAACTGTGTGCACAATGGGTGCCGCATTTGCTAACAATGCAACAAAAACACGTTCGAATGCGACTTTCTGAGCAACATTTGGAGCAATTTCGAAAGGATAAAAAGGATTTTCCGCGTCGTTTCATCACTATGGATGAGACTTGGGTCTACCACCATGATCCTGAATCAAAACAAGAGGCTAAGGAGTGGTGTGAACCGGGCATTTTGGCTCCGAAGCGAGTTCGTGTCCAGAAATCGGCCAAGAAGGTGTTAGCGTCAGTTTTTTGGGATGCAAATGGAATTTTATTGATAGATTATCTCCAAACTGGTAAGACAATAAACTCTGATTATTATTGTGACCTTTTGGACCAGTTGGATGAAAAAAATTGTGAAAAAAGACCCGGTTTGCAGAAGAAAAAAATCATTTTTCATCAAGACAATGCACCTGCTCACACAGCTCAAAAAATCATCGCGAAAATCAGTGAATTGGGGTACGAATTGTTGCAGCATCCACCCTATTCGCCAGATTTAGCTCCCTCTGACTTCTGGCTGTTCTCACACCTCAAAAAATTCCTTCGTGGAAAGCATTTTTCATCAAACGAAGAGGTTATAGCCGTCGTAGAGGAGTATTTTGCAGGCCTTCCAGAAAGTCACTTCCGTGATGGGACAACAAAGTTGGAAGATCGTTGGACCAAGTGTATTGATCTTATGGGAGACTATACTGAGCAGTAAAAGTGATTTCCCCCCAAAAAAAATGTATTTTCATTTCCGCTTTCAAAACTTTTTGACTAACCTAGTATACTATACGTGGTCTAGATTAACGTGATTTCACTAAAACACAATGTAAATAAAGTTAAAAAAAAAAACTAATCAGGTGGCCTGGAAAGTAGATATCGAATGCCGTGTAGTTATAGGAAACAAAGTCAACTAAACATATACACTCAAATTGGACAGTTTCAAAATCTAAATGATAGTCAATAAGGTTTTGTAGCAACTTTGATCTGCTGAGTTGATAGTTAACAAAGTTTAGTACCAAATTTGATCTGCTGAGATGATAGTCAATAAGGTTAAGTACCAACTTTGATCTTCTGAGATGATAGTCAATTAGGTTTAGTACCAAATTTGATCTTCTGAGATGATAGTCAATAGGGTTTAGTACCAACTTTGATCTGCTGAGATGATAGTCAATTAGGTTTAGTACCAAATTTGATCTTCTGAGATGATAGTCAATAAGGTTAAGTACCAACTTTGATCTTCTGAGATGATAGTCAATTAGGTTTAGTACCAACTTTGATCTGCTGAGTTTAAAGCGAAACGAATTTAAAGCGAAACATCAGTATTTAATTGAGGAATTTACACCAGGAAAAATAAATGAACTCGTCCATTAATCTAAGTGTTCCCTTATTAGATTAATGGACTGCGAGAGCCTGGGATTAAATTGAAACAGAATCAATGATACACGTAAAAATAAAAAAACGGATAAATATATAAGATTTGAACTAGGGGCGTAAGTTGGCGTAGCGTAAATATTAACCGTTAGACCACGGCTGCAGATTAAATATGTAATATAACTATTTCGGACACGTGTTTTATTAAATAAAATAAATAACGAAAACACTTCGAAGAAAATGGTAACATTTTGTTGATACAAGGTAAAATTAAAATATTTATGAAAAACCTTTTTAAAAAGTCTTAATAATGATAGAATATAATAATTTGGAGAACATTCATTAAATAATTGCCTTATTGTAATGAATAACATTTTTTTTAAATTATAGTACACGAATTTATAAATGTCAAATAAATCGACAGAAAAGATGAATAAATTAGGCCATATTTTTTAGATAATTGGGTATAATTAGCAATTAAATTGAGTACTCACGATATTTCTTGAAGTTAAAAGATAAAATTCGCCAGTTTATGACGGATGATCAACGAATGTTGACCATTTGTTTGAAACGTTCAAATTAAATGAAACTTCAAACGAATTACACGCGACAACAAAAACATTCACAAAATATACTGAACCATAGTGAATTAATGGTTAATACTTACCATAGAGATTTTGAGAAGTACCTACTCAATATAAAGCACTGTTTACAATATCAACGTAGGAAAATAATTCAAATATTTTAAAGGTACCTAATATAAAGCAACGTAATTTTTTCTTATTTTTTGCCATTTACCCATCAAAAATGTTCTTTGGCATTAGACAAACATAAATAAATATAACAAAAAAGTTATATTTAAAGTTATACATTATTATAAGAGGAAGATCAAAGAAAGTTAATTTGGTTCAAATAAATACTATTCTGAAAGAAGGAAAAATAGAAATTCAAAGAAATCGTAAAGGTTGTATATTAAGGTGCATGGATGTGGAAGAGGCTAAGGATGTGTGTCGAGTTGAAAAGTATGGCACTGTGTGCTCTTTCGCCTTTCTGAAATTACGTGATGGTATGTGTATAAATAATTAATAAATTATTTTCACAAATTACGAGGATTTAGGGATTTATTTAAAATATATTTTTCTAAAACATATTATATCGTAAAATAACAATAATTATATCGGACGTATGTGTCGCCTAAAACATATAATTTTATTTGTGTAATTGCTGTGTAAATATTGTCGAGTTGATATATGTACCTATTGTAATGAAATGTTCCTTATGCGTGGCCTTCGCATTAATCATTATGAATAATCGAACAGTCCATGCACGCAGAGAGCGCGCGGTATACATGGTATCTAGCAAGTATCTTGTAAACCGGCATACACGGGCGAATAAAGGGGCGATTGGCTGCACATAAGGGACGAAAAATGAGCAAAATATATTCTCAGTTTCTGGAACGTCTACTGTGTTTTATTTACGACAAACTTCTACCTGTTAAAGAGGAAGCTACTTTTCACCGGAAAAGCAAAAAGTAAACCGAAATCTCCGAGTATTGAGCGGCAACCATCCACCTATTTTACAATCTTTGTACCGGTGTTGTACAATAATAAAACGACAATTTATTTATCGTTGTTACAGAGTCGATTTTTTTCTTATTGTGTAAAAAAGGCTCTAAATTATTTCAGCTTAAAATTCAGAATTCTGCGACATGAACAGTACTGGTCGTTCTACAAATCAAGTCCTCTGCAGTGCAACACATGGCTTCACGGGCACTGCAGCAAGTGCCGGATACACCACACTACACCTAAAGCCGAATGCGTTACTATCACATATCGAAAGATCTACAAAAGATTCTTCGTAGTTTAAAATTACCTTATTAAGTTTTCCACCATTTTCTTATCAAATATATTTTTCTGAACACATACAGATGTGGAGAAGTACCTAATCTAATGACCACATCACCACCTTCATATACTCACACTCAACTTATGTATATGTGTATATATTTATTTTGTACTATTTTTAATCCATCATTAATAATGGGTTCGAGGTCTGCAACAAACAAAAGCAACTTAAGGAGAGTATATTCTAAATGGCGCTATTAATACTGTCCTACCATTATCGATACTATTGTCAGATGAACTGCTTCTCACAGATAGTCAATCAATCACGTAGTATTCGTCCTTTACTGTCCATGCAGTGAGACTCTGGAATCAGTTACAAATCAATACAAGACTCGCTCCCTCCATCCTTGGCATGCTTTAAGAAGCCATTGAAAAAACTCTTAATTTCTAGTCAGTAAAATAATGTGTTTCCTTCCTGATTTTTCTTTTCCTTTCCTCTCCACCATCCCTTCCTTTCCTATTGATTGATGATATCTCACTTTATATGAAAAAGAATGTTCGGGTGATTGTCCGTCTTTGTGGGGTTCGTGGGCATATGCTCATGTATGTGTTTATGGATTTCGTGGGGATGGATAGTCATTTGAATGATTTATGCAACCATGTAACTTGCTTCATTTACTTTTGTCTGGTTGGCTGGAAGAGATGGCCGCCTGGCAATAAGCCCGCTAGATTGTATTTGCAATAAAAGTATTAAATAAATAAATAAATATTCCCCATTTTACCTTGACATTTAAAGACAGAGGCTCTTCCGAATCCTGTTAGGTGCGTGTTAAGAAATTTCTAGATCGTCCAAGTAGTTAATAACATACAAAATTCACCTGCTCAAGTCTAATTTTTCTCTTCGTTCATTCATTTTAGTAATAGCAGGGGATTTTTTTAGAAGTGTAGTGGTCTAATTGAGACTGTATCTAGATTTCAACTGTACCAAAGGACTTTTGTAATGACCTGTTGATTAATATGAAAAGTGAAAGGACATACAGGCGGCCCTAGACTTTCACACATAATTGGTTCCTGAAAATGTGTGCCAATGTTGAATGTTCGAAAGTAGGGGGATGTAAAAAAAACATAAAAAATTGTATTTAAAAATATTTATTTATCAATAATAATACTTATTTATCAACATATTAATAATATTTATTTATCAACATACATAATTAAGCTAACGAGGCGTGTTTATCATAAGTGCTTTCAGCTGTTTTCTTTATAAACTTGTCAAGAGTTAGTTGAATACCACCTTCTTTTTCTTTTCTTGATAAAGAGTTCTATAACATGCTGTGTCTTTCTCAATCGCCCTTCGTACTTGAGATAAACGTTCTTCATTGGGATCACATTCTTCCATGATAGTCACAAATCTGTCAAGATGCACGAAGGCTTCATTCATATTTTTGATTGTCAAAGTCTTGACAATTTTATCAGTTTCTTCTTCCTCAGTTTCATTGTGTATTCCATTTAACTCTTGTTGCTCAATTAAGTATTCATTTGACAGAGGTACTGAGTGAGATTCAAACAACTCATTAACATCTTCGTTGTTGACATCCAAGTTTAGTTCATTCATTAGGCTGACTATTTCATCTGTGATAGTTTCCGGAGTTTCTTAAGAATTTATAAAATCACTCGTCATTTGTGTGCATAATTGTTTATAGGAACCTTTCATTGTTGACTCTTTTATTTCAGCCCACGAGTCTCCAATATTGTTTATTGCGTTCCATATTTTATAGTTCTTCCAAAAAAGTGGGAGCGACTGCATGGAAGCGAACAATTTTTGCATTATCGTCAAAAATCTTTAAAAAATTGAATTTAAAAAAATGTGCGAAATAGCGAATTGTGCGAAAGTAGAATGCGCGAAAGTCGAAGGCTGTCTGTACATAATGTGATAGAAATAAAAACAAAAATCATATTTTAAAACTATTTATTGTATTTCATGAATATAATAATCAATAACACTTTTATAATCAAAAGAAGTATAAAGAATTACATCTTGTTTTAATATCCACGTATCATATAGGCACCATCTAACTGTAGAAATACATTGATAGACTATTGATCAATAGAACATACAGGAAAACTTCTATTAATGCGTATTCAAAAATCAATTGATGCGCTTAAGCAAAATGATACTATTTCTCTTTTTAACCTTTCCTTTCCTGTGCTAAAAAAATCCACGCGTTCCGGTGCTGTGTATTTAATACACATGTAAAAATTAGCGATTTAAAATCAGAAAAATAAGAATATTCATAGCCAATCGCTTAAAATAATTAAATTTGAAGTCAAAAGTGATAATAATTGAAATTTAATTGCTGAAAACATGAAAAAAAAAAAAGGTCGGCCAACATTCATAAAACGGGCGAAGAGACCATCTCAAACGGATGCCCGAGAGCTACTGAAGCGAGCGAACTGAGATTCTATTTCTTGCAATCCCATATACCGAAGAAGAGTGAGAGTGAGACGTGAATAGCGTCGCTTCCTCATCCATAGCTGTTTTTTTGAATGAATATACCTACGTCACACACTGGCACACGTTTGATTGTATCGGTGAATTTATTCCCAATTTTCACAAAATATCTCTGATATGGCCGATAAGTGCTGATTATTATTAATATTATTATTTCATTCAATGCGTAAATGTATTACAGAGGAATACCTAAAATCTGAAGCCAGTATTTATTATATTTATAGAGATATTAAAGTGTTTAGAAGCAATGTGTACTAGTTACACATCACAGGGAAGGAAGGGTTAAGAAAAGAAATAAGCTTTTCATAGATCATAGAAAGCACTGTTATGGTGTCCTAAATAAAATATATTTTTTTCTGGTAATACATTTTTTTTCTGGTAATATATTTTTTTTCTGGTATATTAATATCTGGTAATATATTTTTTTTCTGGTATATTAATATTTCTGGTATATTAATTTTTTTTTTCTGGTAATATATTTTTTAATAGAAAGTTTTAAGGTAAGCTATTTTAACTTTTAAAAATCACAAAATAATGATTTTTATAAGTTGAACCCCTTTTTATGTTTATCCATTTTGGGTTGATACACTCTTTACCAATGTTGTTAAATAATATACTACAATTACATAACAACAGTGGTTTTCAAACTCTTTCATTTCACAGCACACTTAATGTATAGGTTATAAAGATTAATTTCACAATACTTTAACAAAATTACAAATTAGTGGGATGGGTATGTTTATTGTTCACCACATCGTTACTCAAATCTTGGAATCAAAACAAGACACGTCAGCCCTCATTTCTTGTTCCACATTGAGTTCTGAGTGATACAGTGAATATTCGGTTATAGTGAACTCGGTAATAGTGACCCTTTGGCTAAAGTGAACCCAAATTTACTAGTTTTAGTTCACTAAAACATAGGTTTTTTCCATACATTTTTGATATATGGGGTCGGGACTGAAGAGTTTGGTTCACTATAGCCAAAGGTTCACTATAACCGACTTCATTATAACCGGAGTTGACTGTATTTGGTTTTTATTACAGCTGTTGTCGAAAAGCTAGTTTCACAGAGGTAATTCATTGCAAATAGAACCATGATTCGTAGAATTTTAACACTTAGCAAAGAATATTTATTCTTTACTGATATCCAAAACTCAACCGGTTCCATATTGACGAATCTTATTGGTTAATATGGAATCAGTTGAGTTTTGGAACATTTATAGAAAACCCAGATTCGCAGAGGCAAGTTGTCGTAAATGGAACCAGGATTCACTGAGCTTCAGCATTCAGCAAAGAATATTTATCTTTTACTGATATTCAAAACTCAACCTGTTCCATATTGACAAATTGGATTTGGTAATACGGAATCGGTTGAGTTTTGGAACATTTATAGAAAACCCAGATTCGCAGAGGCAAGTTGTCGTAAATGGAACCAGGATTCTGAGTTTCAGCACTCAGTAAATAATATTTATCTTTTACTGATATTCAAAACTCAACCTGTTCCATATTGACAAATTAGATTTGTTAATACGGAATCGGTTGAGTTTTGGAACATTTATAATAAACCCAGATTCGCAGAGGCAAGTTGTCGTAAATGGAACTAGGATTCACTGAGTTTCAGCACTCAGTAAATAATATTTATCTTTTACTGATATTCAAAACTCAACCTGTTCCATATTGACTGATCTAATTTGTCAATATGGAATTGGTTACATTAAGTCAAATTTTCGAAGTTACACAGTATTGATTGCGGTGCTACTGGATGCTAAAGTGCATAATTTGGAAACTTTTAAGGGCTGTTACAGCTACAACTGTGCAACATTTTTAAAAATAGGTTTTATAGCATGTTTTTACATCTCACATCTCGAACAATTTGGTTCTCGAAAATACATTTTCAATATGTCTTACTTAAGAAAATTGTTAAAATGCAGGCAAAAACAAAGTTCGTTGAACAGATTTTTAGTGAGACAGAAAAGAGAAAGACCCCCAGAAGGACAGTCACCTGACGTATTAATGCAAAGGGACTCCCTTCCCTAACAGTAACATCTCTCCTCCTCTTCACCTGCCTCACCACCTTCCACTTACGCCATCTGCTCTCCTTTCCTCGGTACAGGGAAAGTGCAGTAAAATAAATTTATTAAATCTACTTATTGTGTTGCCGCACTGTGTGTTTTTGGAGGTCTGGAACGAATTAATCCAATTGACTCCTCATGGGAAAAATTGATTAGGTTTTCAAACAGCCTTTTAGAACAGATTAATTTCCAAAACCGAGGTTTCAGTCGTGTTTCCTATTATATCGGAGGCTGTATTGCTGGATTATTTTATGTATGGATACAAGAGGTTGTAATACTAATAGTTATAAAAAAAAATACATCCATTCGAAACTACATTTTATAGCGTGAAAACGCAAGTGAGGTGCACTTCGGGAACTTCACCTGAATTTCTTATAAAGGTGGGGGTACATCAAGGATCGGTACTCAGTCCGCTACTGTTCATCTTAGTCGTGGAGTATTTAACTAACCAGGAAATGAACAGTCTCCTAAAGATCCTACTATTTGCAGACGGTATCGTATTAATAAGTGAAAAACACGAAGACCTGCAAAATAGTCTGGAAAGGTGGAGAAGAATCTTGGAGGGCAATGGATTGAGACTGAGCAGAAAGAGAACAGAGTATCTGTACCTACCATTCGAGAACACAAATGCTGTCACTCCCGTAATGCAAATGGATGGAGAATCATTACCAAATTGTGACTCCTTTAAGTATCTTGGGTCACTCATCCATAGCGATGGAGGTAACACATAGAATTAGTGTGGGATGGATGAAGTTTAGATCAATGACGGGAGTTCTATGTGATCCGAAAATGCCAGTCAAGTTAAAAGGAAAAGTATACCAAACGATTGTCAGATCCGCACTCCTCTATGGCTCCGAATGCTGGATGATGTATAACTCTTACTCCAGGCAACTAGAAACTGCCGAAATGCGCATGCTAAGATGGTCAGCTGGTGTGTCCCTAAGAGACAAAATAAAAAGCTCACGTATTTGTGGAAGCCTCGGTGTTACAGACATCAACAGTAAGATGGAGGAGAGGCGATTGAGAAGGTATGGGCACGTTGGACGCAGAGCACCCGATCACATTGTTGACCAGGCAATCTCCATGGATCTTCTTAGAATAACAACCAGAGGAAGATCAAAGAATTCGTGGGTAGTGCAAAAAGATAACCTGATGCAGAAGCACGGCCTGGGGGACGTAGTTCGGGATGGAAGAGCATACAACCTGAGGACGAGGAGAGCTGATCCCAACAGTCTTCGCAGACAGTGAGTTGGGATGGAGCCAGGGAGAAGAAGAAACTACGTTTTATTGGTAAGGTCGACTAATCCATTCTTTTCAGCAAAAATTCAATTTACATTTATTTAATCTAGTTATTGTGTATTTTTAGAGGTCTGGAATGGATTAATCCAATCTATTTTTAGAGGTCTGGAATGGATTAATCCAATCTATATTATTTGTTACGGGAAACATTTATTTGGTTTTCGAACAGCTTTCTGGAATGGACTAAGTTCGAAAACCGAGGCTGCACTATATAAGTAAATATTAATGTTTATATACATTTTTGAAGATATTTAAGGCATTAAATATTATTATTATACATGTATACTATCATGCCCTGTTCCCTTTGGGGATACGCAGTGAAGAGAGATCCCCATTCTTTTATTACCATACACACTGTTTTTATTTTTATCCATATTATTATGTCACATATCTACACACTAGAGGTATAAGATAAAATGTTTATTTTGCTAGTTATATATATTGGAGGGCAAAAATAAAAATTAATAGTATTTTTTTCGGATACAGTACACTCTAGATTTTGCAGACCTCGATTTAACGGAAAAAAAATTCTGTCCATATGTCATATGTGAAAATTAACCCTCTGTTAATTTATCTACTTGTTAACAATCTTTCCGTAAACATGAAAGATAAACTTGATAAAGATATTAACCTTTCCCTTCCTGTGCTAAAAAAATCCGCCCGTTCTGGTGCTGTGTATTCAATATACATGTAAAAATAAGTTATTTAAAATTGGAAAAATAAGAATATTCATAGCCAAATTAATTAAATTTGAAGTCAAAAGTGATAATAATTGAAATTTAATTGCTGAAAATCTCAGACGATGTTCACAAAACAGACAGAGTGACCACCTCAAATGAAAGCCGACTGGCTACTAAACGAGAGAAGCGAGCGAACTGAGATTCTATTTTTTGCAATCCCATATACCGAAGTAGAGTGAGATTGAGACGTGAATAGCGCCGCTTTCTCACCCATAGCGGTTTTTTAGAATTAATATACCTACGTCACACACTGGCACACGTTTAATTGTATTGGTGAATTTATTCCCGATTTTCACAAAATATCTCTGATGTGGCCGATAAGTGCTAATTATTATTAATATTATTATTTTCATTCAATGCGTAAATGTATTATGGAGGAATACCTAAAATCTGAACCCAGTATTTATTATATTTATAGAGATATTAAAGTTTTTAGAAACAATGTTTACTAATTACACATCACAGGACAGGAAGGGTTAACAGCATTCATGCTGCCTGGCTATAGTGATAATACTGCCCAATAGTGTAGTGAGTGCTGTGACATTGAACCAGTGTATGAGACGTCTGGACAAGTTCATACACACAAACCCAGGAGGAGTTTAGTTGACTATAAACAAGCCCTTAAGATAAAAAGTGAAATATTAAAGTAATTTACTATGGAATATTCCAAAACAAATTAAATGTATCAATTCTATTATCTAAATTTTGAAGTACATGTAAAGGTAATTTGAAGTAAAATTAGTTAACGCTTAGAGTTAATTTAGAGGAAAATATTTTTTCATAGATATATAAAGTTTATTGCTTATATATTAATTTTTTTACACTACATATAAAAAAAAGAATTCAAAATAATCAACTACACATCAAAAAGTTTATCAACTACTTGTCAAAATGTTTATTAACTACATGTTAAAAAGTTTATTAACCACTTGTCAAAAAGTTTATTAACTACTTGTCAAAAAGTTTATTAACTACATGTTAAAAAGTTTATTAGCTACTTGTCAAAAAGTTTATTAACTACTTGTCAAAAAGTTTATTAACTACTTGTCAAAAAGTTTATCATCTACTTTTCAAAGATTTGAAATAGGCACAATATATTATTAGAGAGAATTTATCAATTTGAAAAGGATTTAAATTTTTGAAAAGTTTAGATTTTTAAGGAAGATTCTTTTTTTTAAATATTTTAACAATAGATAAAGAGGGATAATATTTAAGAAGTATTATTTGAAATCATGAGAAAAATATATTTGTACATATATTAAATATTCTTAATTCTAGTTTTTTTTTTCTCATTTGAAGAATAATAAAGATTATTTTTTAATTAAGTTTGATTCCCATTCGACTGTATATTTGCCAGCTGTCAAATTCCTACATATTCTTAATAATGACCATTTATGAAGGAGTATACGCCAATGTCTTGTGATGTAAATTCCTATTTACGTCTGACCATTTATGAAGGAGTATACGCCAATGTCTTGTGATGTAAATTCCTATTTACGTCTCGTGAGAATTCACTGCGGTACTACTGTTGCATCTATGGATTATATGAGCTAAGAATGGATTTTGCAATTTCAAATTCTTGAAAATTTCAAAGTACGGGCTATAACTAAATGATCGACTACTGAGTTGAAAAGTTGCGAGATATGACCAAAATGTGGCGCTCCTATAGCTTTGCATTCAGTGGCCTCTACTGTGATGCTACACAGTTATAATTCAGCAGTTCAATTAAGATCATGTGTTCGGGGATTAATATCTATATTAAGTACTGTGAAAAGATATTTTCAAATATGAAATATATAAAATTTCAATACAAGTCAGCATTAACAGATGAATATTTTTCAATCGATTTTAATGATAGGGAGTACTTCCTTTGAATCCCAATTTAGTGAAATGTTATCTCAAAAAAAAAAAAAAGCAATTTCATTCTTCTCATTAGTAGAACCGTATTTCAAACAATTGTAACATTTAGTAGAAACATATTTCAAACAATTGTAACATTTAGTAGAACCGTATTTCAAACAAATTTTAACATTTAGTAGAACCGTATTTCAAATAATTGTAACATTTAGTAGAACCGTATTTCAAACAATTGTAACATTTTTTTTATGTAATTATAAGAACATTACATTTTGTTCAATACATTTGTGAAAACTCTTTTTTTCTTGTTATTTAAGTAGGCCTTACCTACAAAAATATCCTCAAGTTTCCATCTTGGTCCCGTCATTGTGATTTGCCAACATTACAATATGCATACATACATACATATCGGGATAGGTAGAGAGAATAGATCTCTAATCTTTTCTATTCAAGTACACAACTTTCGCCTCCTCCACATTCATATAAAGCGTCATACACAATCTTCTTAACTCATACTTCTCACTTTACCCTCTTTCAAAATCTGACCGATTTAATCCAGCCACGTCTTCCTCAGTCCACCTCTTCCACGCACACCTTGCACTTCTGACTTGTATATTGACTTGTCACTCATTTGCTCCCCATGTCCAAACCATCTTAAAGCTTATTTCTTAATCTTACTTTAAATAATCTATTCATTTCTGATGTCTTCTTTTAAACATTGACACTTCATAAAAAAACTGTTTCAATTTTGATAATTTTACATTTTGTTTGATTTTGAAGAATTTATAGCTACATATAATTGAAAAAATATGAAAGTACATCTACAAATCACGCTATTTTCCTGTTGAGGTAGGCAGATAAGACATATTGCTACACTTTCCTAACTCGACACATATCCTTAACCTCCTCCACAATCATACACCTTCTCATACAACCTCCACGATTTTTCACTCTTTCTACATTTCCTTCTTTTAGAATATCATTAATTTGATCCAACCATATTTTATTAGGTCTTCCTCCTTTACGCCTTCCATTCACATCTGCACTGTATATCTGTTTTGTTAGTCTTTGTTCATTCATTCATTACACATGCCCCAACCATCTCAACGTACCCTTATTCATCTTACTTAATATATAACCTTTAAGTTTACATTTATCCCATATCACTTCATTCTGTACTCTATCATACATTGTCCCTCCATGTATTCTTCTCAATGCACGAATCTCTATAGCATTTATTCGGCTCCTTTCAGTCTTTTTCCACATCCATGTTTCCCTCCAATACATTAAAGTTGACACCAAGATACCATTGTGGAATATGGAGTTAAGATGTATATCAAACAACGTGTAGTTAGGAAAAAAAGTCAATCAGGCATTAAAAAATATATACTCAAACCGGATAGTATCAAAATAAGAAAGCAATATATAAATATATACTCAAACCGGATAGTATCCAAATAAGAAAGCAATATATAAATATATACTCAAACCGGATAGTTTCAAAATGAGAAAGCAATGTATAAATATATACTCAAACCGGATAGTATCAAAATAAGAAAGCAATGTATAAATATATACTCAAACCGGATAGTATCCAAATAAGAAAGCAATATATAAATATATACTCAAACCGGATAGTATCAAAATAAGAAAGCAATATATAAATATATACTCAAACCGGATAGTATCAAAATAAGAAAGCAATATATAAATATATACTCAAACCGGATAGTTTCAAAATGAGAAAGCAATGTATAAATATATACTCAAACCGGATAGTATCAAAATAAGAAAGCAATATATAAATATATACTCAAACCGGATAGTATCCAAATAAGAAAGCAATATATAAATATATACTCAAACCGGATAGTATCAAAATAAGAAAGCAATATATAAATATATACTCAAACCTGATAGTATCAAAATAAGAAAGCAATATATAAATATATACTCAAACCGGATAGTTTCAAAATGAGAAAGCAATGTATAAATATATACTCAAACCGGATAGTATCAAAATAAGAAAGCAATATATAAATATATACTCAAACCTGATAGTATCAAAATAAGAAAGCAATTTATAAATATATACTCAAACCGGATAGTTTCAAAATGAGAAAGCAATGTATAAATATATACTCAAACCGGATAGTATCAAATTAAGAAAGCAATATATAAATATATACTCAAACCGGATAGTATCAAAATAAGAAAGCAATATATAAATATATACTCAAACCTGATAGTATCAAAATAAGAAAGCAATATATAAATATATACTCAAACCGGATAGTATCAAATTAAGAAAGCAATATATAAATATATACTCAAACCGGATAGTATCAAAATAAGAAAGCAATATATAAATATATACTCAAACCTGATAGTATCAAAATAAGAAAGCAATATATAAATATATACTCAAACCGGATAGTTTCAAAATGAGAAAGCAATGTATAAATATATACTCAAACCCGATAGTATCAAATTAAGAAAGCAATATATAAATATATACTCAAACCGGATAGTTTCAAAATGAGAAAGCAATGTATAAATATATACTCAAACCGGATAGTATCAAATTAAGAAAGCAATATATAAATATATACTCAAACCCGATAGTATCAAATTAAGAAAGCAATATATAAATATATACTCAAACCGGATAGTTTCAAAATGAGAAAGCAATATATAAATATATACTCAAACCGGATAGTTTCAAAATGAGAAAGCAATGTATAAATATATACTCAAACCGGATAGTATCAAATTAAGAAAGCAATATATAAATATATACTCAAACCCGATAGTATCAAATTAAGAAAGCAATATATAAATATATACTCAAACCGGATAGTTTCAAAATGAGAAAGCAATGTATAAATATATACTCAAACCCGATAGTATCAAATTAAGAAAGCAATATATAAATATATACTCAAACCGGATAGTTTCAAAATGAGAAAGCAATGTATAAATATATACTCAAACCGGATAGTATCAAATTAAGAAAGCAATATATAAATATATACTCAAACCCGATAGTATCAAATTAAGAAAGCAATATATAAATATATACTCAAACCCGATAGTATCAAATTAAGAAAGCAATATATAAAAATTGATATATGTTAAATGTATGTACTCGTATGTGAGGAATTAATTGAAAAAAATATTATAACATCTATCTTAATTTTGGAAGTAAAAATGATTTAGGTTGTCTTAAATTTTGAAAGAATGGTCGTGTTAAATCTAAATGCTTTATACTAGAGAATGTAACATGGCCCCTGTGACAGTTCACAAATTTTCCCCAATACAACCTTGTAATGACGTTCAGTAGTTTTAATTATTTTATCAACTTCAATATAAGCCTGGATTCTAATAAATAGCAAGTTATTTAGGTAAAACATAAAATTACATAAAACTAACAATAATGACAAATTAATACATCTTGTTACAAATTAGCAAAAATGTGACAGTTTGTTAAAATCAAATAATATTTGGCGACGTTCGCCCGCATTGGCTAGGGATGGGGTATACGATAATTGGATTTTCGATTTTTCTATACCTAAAATTAGTATTAATTCGTAATTAGTATTAATTCGTAGTGGATCTTGGCCTATTTAAATATAGATACAAATCATACAATACATTAGAAAGTCAGTATAATGAAAATTAGGAATTAAAACGTCAGTTTAGAGAAAAACAATTTTTAGATTAATAAAAAAACTATTCGATTTGTAAAAAAAAAAAGTATTTTATCCCATCCCTTTGAGATTTGATGTTTCAAATGTCATAGGAACCATCTTACATTTTCTCAAGTATAGTCCGTCATTCCAAAACATGACCATCTCGCAGACTGACAACAGAAAAATGGGAATCTATTATAAATATTAGAGTTGTAAAATAGATAAAATAGTGAAATTCAAATTTGAAGAGAAGTATTGAAATAATTGAAGAGTTTGAATTATTGAAAAGTGGAAAGCATATTTGAAACTTGTCAAAGTAGAAAATACTTAGCAATATGAAATCTTATTTAATACAAAAAATACATTTCATCAAAACTACATACAAGTAAATTAATGTAAAATATTTTTATTGATAAAAAGAATGGTTTAACTTTTAAATGTGAAAAAAAAAAACACATTAAACTTATTGTAATTTGTTTTATCAAACACTGTTTATTTCACTTTTTGTAACGGTGTAACCCTACCGGTTTCAAGGCTTACAAATAAGACTGAATTCTGTTGAAACTGGTACTGCCATACATGCTTCTAATGGTAAACATTCGGGTTGGGTGGAGGGAGGGAGGAGACAACTTTGGCGAGCAGCGACGAGATTCTTGGAATATATGTGTTTGCCAGATGTTCACCTCGATGTACTGACTTAGAAATTTCTAGGGCCTCTAATATGTCTTATTTATTTCTGTAACTACTGATTTGTAAGAATTTGACATCATCGATAGAAAATGTGTCGTTTTTACGGTGACAATGATTAGCCATTTCAGAATAAATTAGAGGATTTGTTAAGGCGGATTTGTGTTCACGTTCATCTCTTTTCAAAAGATCTTCCTGTCTTTCCTATATAGAAATTATCAGAGTCAGCACATAAAAGTGTATACACACAGCACTGTTGCTAAGTATTCCATTTTTACCTTTCCCGTTAAATAAGAGTTTCTAAAGATTAAAATTAGTGTAAAAAGCTGGCTTTATGTGACTTTGAATATTTTCTGTTTATTTCGTATATGTTTGATAAAACAAATTACAATGTCTTTAAACCTTTACAATGTTAATACCTTAACTATAAACAATACATTAAACTTAAATTAAATTAAAGTTACAAATTTGTTTCACTTTACAAAGCGTTGTCAAACTGATACAAATTTTTACAATATAAATACTAAATAAATACATTTGTCATTGACTTACAGATTTTTATCTAAATGTGAAAAAAACTATACAATATAGATTTATAAAACTTGTTTTGTTTTATGAATACAATTTCAAACTGTTCATAGCTTTCAAGTTTGAAGTATTCATTCAAACATAGTTGATTTAAAATTGTAAGTTTTAGATAAAGACAATTATACTAGCTGTTGGACATAATGTTATAATAAATAATCATGCAATTTTTAGAATAATACATGTCATATATACAATACATTGTCAAAGAGCAATTTTATTTATTTTATTTTAAAGTCCTTTAAATATTACACGAATCTCTTATAGTACAGTGAGCAAATATGTATACATCAAGAAGTTTAAATAAAAACACAATAAGACATTTGATAAAATAACAATAATACTTTTATTAATCATGTTAAAATAAATGTATTAAAAAGTTCATTATTATAATTAATGTATTAAACAATTTGTTGGCCTAATTATAAAAACACGTAACTCCACATGGGTAACTTTACAGGAGAGAGCAAAAACGTCACAGTTTGTCCTATGTAAAATTAAACATTGTTATTCAAATATACTACCTTGATCAAAAAAATTTAGGACCGGCCACCGTGTGGAGTTGTCAGTCACCCGATTGGATTTTTTTTTGTTAGGTTACCACATCTATCATTGACACTTCCCTCCAAATTTCAGCGTCACAACTTGATATTTGTAAAAGTTACGCTGTACTGAGTACATCTACCTTTGTGCGTGTTTTCGATTTTTTACAAGTTTGAAAATGGCATCAACTGTGCATCAACGAGTTTGCATTAAATTTTGTGTGAAAAATGGATTTAACGGTCCGCAGACCTTGGAAATGTTGGAGAAGTGTTTTTTGGTAGTACGAACGCTTCAGAAGTGGTCTACTTTTTACGTCCAAAATATAGCGGCGATTGACTTTCACGTTTAAAATAGTCGTGATCAACTTTTAAACATAAAAAAGAGTCGCAATCGACTTTTTATGTTAAAAATAGTCGTGATCTACTTTTAACGTCCAAAAAATAGTGGCGACTTTCACGTTTAAAATAGTCGTGATCAACTTTTAAACATAAAAAAGAGTCGCAATCGACTTTTTATGTTAAAAATAGTCGTGATCTACTTTTTACGTCCAAAAAATAGTGGCGATTGACTTTCACGTTTAAAATAGTCGTGATCAACTTTTAACATAAAAAAGAGTCGCAATCGACTTTTTATGTTAAAAATAGTCGTGATCTACTTTTTACGTCCAAAAAATACTGGCGATTGACTTTCACGTTCAAAATAGTCGTGATCAACTTTTTACGTAAAAAAGAGTCGCAATCGACTTTTTATGTTAAAAATAGTCGTGATCTACTTTTTACGTCCAAAAAATAGTGGCGATTGACTTTCACGTTTAAAATAGTCGTGATCAACTTTTAAACATAAAAAAGAGTCGCAATCGACTTTTTATGTTAAAAATAGTCGTGATCTACTTTTAACGTCCAAAAAATAGTGGCGACTTTCACGTTAAAATTAGTCGTGATCAACTTTTTATTTAAAAAAAAATCGCAATCGACTTTTTAAGTTAAAAAAAGTCGCGATGTACTTTTTACTTTCAAAACAATAGTCGCGATTGACTTTTCATGTTAAAAATAGTCGTGATCAACTTTTTAAGTAATAACCTAGTCACGATCGATTTTTTACTAAAAAAAAAACAGTCGCGATCGACTTCTTACGTAAAAAAGTGACTATCGAGTTTTTACGTAAAAAAATAGTCGCGATTGACTTTTTACATAAAAAAATCATGATCTACCTTACAAATTCGTGAGATTTAACACATTAAAACACATAGCCCACATGTTAAAAAATTATAACTAATAACTTCAAGTTTATGAATAAGTATGAGCGGAATTTTCTTGCTGAATACATGATTAAGGAAAAGTGAACTTTTACATACATGTTGCATGTTGAATAACATCCATACATTTATTTGGAGTAGACATATCTACATATTAAAACAGAATAACTTATTGACAAGTGCGAGCGCGTGATGAGATTTGGTAACATCGCACGCCATATTGTAAGTTACGAAGACGGCCGTGTTCAACTTGTTGGCCATACCTGTATACTCGTATATGGATTTTGTAATTTGTTTTATCAAAACTGTTTATTCTACTTTTTGTAACGGTATAACCCTACCGGTTTCAAGGTGCACACCTCACCATCAGGGGAGCGCAAACAAGGAGTCTTGTATGTGCTCCCCTAATAATGAGGTAAAAGCCTTGAAACCGGTAGGGTTATACTGTTACAAAAATTGGAATAAACAGTGGTTGATAAAACAAATCACAATGTCTTTAAACTTCCACAATGTTAATGCCTTAACTATAAATAATATCTTATATGGATCTTTCGGTGCCCCCTTTGGCTTGACGCCCCTAGGCAAATGCCTAGGTTTGCCTGTTAGCAAACGTGGCTCTGTCATGTTAAATATGAAGAAGAAAAAATATTGGGTTGAACGAAAAGTAATTTCGTATTTTTTGTTCAAATTCAAACACAATACTGCATCAAATATTTCGTGGTCGCTGGTTTTTGATATTTTCTGAATGTCAGTAGTTTGTCGTGTTGTAGAAAGTGTGTTATGCTCGATGAAAACCTTGATTTGGTCGTCATCAGTGGTAATCGACTTTCCAGAGTGAACACCATCATGGTGTGTCGTATCCCCATTTCGATTTTTTTAAACCACATTTGACACACATGATCGCTTAATTCATCGTCGCTGTACACTGTACATGTATTTTTTTTGTATGTTTTATTTTTTTCTTTACAGCAGTAAAAAAGTGTTAAGTATCCCAAAAACTTATTTTATTTTATCTTAAAAATGCGCATAACCTTTAAATTTTTATAATGAAATATAAATTGTGAGACTTTGGAATTAGTTACAAGCCAATATAAGACTCGCTTCATCCTTGGCATGCTTTAAGAAGCGACTGAAAAAACTCTTAATTTCTAGTCAGTAAAATAACGGGTTTCATTCCCTATTTTTCTTTTCCTTTCCTCTCCACCATCCCTTCCTTTCCTTTTGATTGATGATATCTCACTTTATATGAAAAATAATGTTCGGGTGATTGTCCGTCTTTGTGGGGTTCGTGGGCATATGCTCACGTATGTGTTTATGGATTTCGTGGGGATGGATAGTCATTTGAATGATTTATGCGACCACGTAACTTACTTCATTTACTTTTATCTGGTTGGTTGGAAGAGATTGCTGTCTGGCAATAAACCCACCAGTTTGTATTTGCAATAAAAGTGTTAAATAAATAAATATAAATGTACTCTCGCACTTAACTAGACGAATGCCCCATCCAATTATTTTCGATAGTAATTTAGATAGTTTTGATACATAATAATAGATGTCGCATTATTTTATAAGGTAGGTATTATACATTCAGTACGTTTGGAATGAAGTTAACAAAAAAATGTCTTATACTAAAGAAAATGTAGCATGGTCCCTGTGACGTTTCACAAATTTGCCCCAATACAACCTTGTAACGACGTTCAGTAATTTTAATTATTTTATCAACTTTAATATAAGCCTCGATTCTAATAAATAGCAAGTTATTTAGGTAAATACATTACATAAAACTAACAATAATGACAAATTAATACATCTTGTTACAAATTAGCAAAAATGTGGCAGTTTGTTAAAATCAAATAATATTTGGCGACGTTCGTCAAAAGTCACTACGTTAGTCCGCATTGGCTAGGAATGGGGTATACGATTATTGGATTTTCGATTTTTTTTATACATAAAATTAAATGTTCGTAATTAGTATTAATCCATAGTGGATCTTGGCCTATTTAAAGATAGATACAAATCATACAATACATTAGAAAGTCAGTATAATGAAAATTAGGAATTAAAACGTCAGTTTAGAGAAACACAATTTTTCGGTTTATAAAAAAACTATTCGATTTGTAAAAAAAAAAACGATTTTATCCCATCCCTTTGAGATATGACGTTTCAAACGTCACAGGGACCATGCTATTTTCAGAAAAGTATATTACAATGTCGTTCATTATCGATAAGTCTTTTAAAAAAAGATTTTAAGTGCTGTTTAAGAAAACAAGATTGACACATTTCTTTTAAAATCTGGGTCCTAACGGGAATCGAACAAGTAACTCTGATTCTATGTTGCATGAAATATAATTTGTCAAGATATAAGTTAACAAGTATGCTGCAAAAGTCTTTGTTTTAAGGATTTTCATAGAAATATAAATTTCAGGCTTAGACAATGTCAGGGGTCGTGTTATTATCTTATATGAATTATTCCTTGGAACCGGCAAGACAGGACATAAATCTGTGTTCCTTATTTGCTGAAGATATAATCCTTTTGTGATACCCGCTGGGGTAAGCAACCTTTTTATTAGAGAAAATATAACGATGTAGATTTTTAATCAACGATTGAAGGATAATACATTTCGTTTATTTTATTTCCGTGGTTTAGTTGGTAAGACGCGTGTATTCCAAGCCAGAGGTTGTGGGTTCGAATCCCGTTGTTACCCAATTTTTTAAAAAAAGGATTCAAGTCTGGTTTTCAACATCTTTATTATTTATTTACAATATTTAACATTTTTATTGCAAATACAAACTAGCGGGGTTATTGCCAGGTGGCAATCTCTTCCAACCAACCAGACAAAAGGAAATGAAGCAAGTTACGTGGTCGCATAAATAATTCAAATGACTATCCATCCCTACGAAATCCATAAACATATACGTGAGCACATGCCCACGAACCCTACAAATACGGACAGTCATCCGAACATTATTTTTCATATAAAGTGAGATATCATCAATCAAAAGGAAAGGAAGGGATGTTGGAGAGGAAAGGAAAAGAAAAATCAGGAATGAAACACGTTATTTTACTGACTAGAAATTAAGAGTTTTTTCCGTCGCTTGTTAAAGCATGCCAAGGACGGAGCGAGTCTTATATTGGTTTGTAACTGATTCCAGAGTCTCACTACATGGACAGTAAAGGACGACGTAAAGAAAGAGAAACGGTGAACTGGAAAGGCCAATTAACAATCTCTGTTTGAGCGTAGCGCTAATCCATGATTGGAAAGACGCTGAAAATTCTCGGCGAGATAAGAGAGGGCGGCGGGACAGTTAAGGATATTATACAATAGAGACAGTATGTGAATTCTGGTTGGTCGGGAGATATTGCTACATGGCAATAAGCCCACCTGGTTATACTGTATACAACGAAAGTGTAGTGGTTTGTTATAGAGGCTGGACTAAATTTTTAAGAGATGATGAAATATCTAAAACTATAAATGGCTTGAAGACATAACATACTTGTAAATAAAAAAAAAGATATACCATAATTTATTTAATTTCAAAAAAGTTATAATTCTTTGTCTGGTAACAATATTCGCATGCGCTGAATGTGTGTGAGTTTTGTAGCCTTTTCCCGTGCGTCATCAGATGGGAATAATGACGACCTCCGTGACTTAGTTGGTAAGACGCTTGTCTTCCAGCCTGAAGGTTCGGGGTTCGATTCCCGTTGGAGTCCATTTTTCTTAAAAAAAGGATTCAAGTCTGATTTTCCCTGAATGCGTCTTTAACCTCTATCTAGTTGGTTGGAAGATATTGCTACAAGGCAATAAGCCCGCCAGGCTGTACTGTATACAACGAAAATAATATAGTAAAATATATAAATTGGCATTTTATAATAATTATATAATAATTGCTGTCTCCGTATTGAATTTTTTACAGTATTATTCTTTTCGCATTAATGTCAAATTGATATGGTGAGGTGCGGGCAGCTGACTAAAGACGACACAGTATCGTGTGGTCAATAACTGTGTATATTTTTATTTTTTAATATTTTCACATTAATGTCAAATTGATATGGTGAGGTGCGGGCATCTGATTAAGGACGACACAGTATCATGTGATCAATAACTGTGAATATCGTTATTTTTTTATATTTTCACATTAATGTCAAATTGATACGGTGAGATGCGGGCAGCTGACTAGCCACTTCAAAAAATAGCTTCATCAATTTGAAGTACATATCATAGCATCATTTCCATATCGTGGTAGGCAGAGAGGACAGAGCGCCAGACTTTCCTATCTCGACACACACATCCTTCGCTCCTTCCATATCCGTAAACCTTCTCCAATAACTCCTACAATTTCATTAGATAACTACGTTATGTTTTTAATATTTTCAAATTGATATGGTGAGGTGCGAGCAGCTGACTAGGGACGAGCTAGTATCGTGTGATTAACTGTTTATATTGTTATTTTTTAATATTTAACATAATTTTGACTCGTGTACTTACTTATTTATAATGGTCATAGTGGTAACTGGGGACTAAAAAGGACGACGCATAAACGAAAGAATTCCAATGTATTGGATTGACCAAATGAGAGATGCAACTGAACTACCCTTAACAACTGCCCTTCGTGCCGCGGAGTGCAGGGTTGGATGGAGAGCAGTTGTCAGAGGCTATCATGGGAGTCACGATGCATATTCATGAACTACACGACAGGATGATGATGACAACTATAGAAACCTGGATAAATCGTATAACCAATGTGTTTATCAAAAGAGAGCTTACTATCAACAAAGACATTAAGAAATTTGATGCTATCTTTTGGAAAGATGTTAACATCAAGAATGTGTTGTCTACTCGGTGAAGCTACTGTGGCGTTCGTATGCGCGGTCAATGACCGGCGAGACGACCTTTGCATACCTTAACAATGTGAAACAAACAAGTGCAAGGTCCACACGCCGGTCATTCAACTCACTATCAATCTGAGAGCGCATTCCATGTCAAAACGAGAAAGCAACACATCTGTCGCGCCGATTCCCAAAACAGAATGAATACCCACATCGTATTGTAAATGCCGAAACGAGACGGCGGTATATCGTGCGCGCACTCCCGCACACATTCAGGAATATTATAAATACCGACGTCTGGCAATAAAATTCCTCTTTACACATTCCGATTTCGACAAGTTTTATTTACCAATAATCATCCTCATCACCTCTCCTAAACTACCCAAAGAAATTTCGTTTTACTTCTACTAGGGAATTATGGATTCCTCTTGATTTCTTTATTACTGCACAGAATTGCTGATTTAAGGATCAAGAGAGGAACGATGATCACAAACCGCAGAAGACGGGAAGAACTTGAGAAAGAAAATTAATTTATTTGCACTCAATGGTTAGATTTTTCATTAAAATATTTAAAGAGACAAAAATATCTAAAATTAGTTTTTTTAATATTCCTATTTTTCAACTCCTTTCTAGATATTTTTTTCATCTGTGGTTCACTAGATAAATATTTGATTAGCGATATAATCTCCAAGGAGCCTATTGGGGCGGGAGCGGTAAGTGAACGCGGTGATTTATAGCGGAGAGGGCGGGCGCGTGTGTGAGCGTTTTCATTCAGTCGATTGACCTTTGTCTATGATTCATTTATAAGGTCTCTGGAAAAAATATTTTATCTTTGGTAATTAAACTTTAGTAAGTAAAAATATGTGAAGTAGGGAATATTGTAAGATGGGGATAGATACCATTGTAGAAGATTGGTTAGGCCACTTGGAAAAAATGGATAATACAAGAGTTCACTACGGAGTACCCTAATGAAACGATTTGGAACAACTAATTTATTAGACGAAGAAGAAATCAACATTTACATTTCTCCGAAGGAACATCTCTAAGATACAGATATGAAATATATAATGTAGACATCCCATTACGGGACTTGAATACAAAGAGACAAAGCTTGACATCAATCCTGAGTGAAAATATTCTTAAAAGTATATACTTCGCCTTACGTCAGTCAGCACTTTCTTACGGTATATCAGTTTGGAGGGGATGCACCTTAACCCAAAAACACATATTGCAGGTTTCCCAAAAATTGATTACTAATATTGTTGGGAGAAGAACGAGTATTGCGGTATAAGGGTAATATTGTTGGGAGAAGAACGAATATTGCGGTATAAGAGTAATATAGTGGGGAGAAGAACGAGTCGAATGGCGTGTAGCGATAGGAAACAAATTCAATGGGCTACTAAAACAAATATATTTAACCTGGAAAGTATCAAAATTTGCTAAGATGATAGTTCAACGATGGGGTTTCGGTGCCAACTTTGATGGACGTGGATATATCATATATGATCATTTGAAAAGAGACTTCGAGAACAAAAATCGCCTAAGCGAATCCTCTAATTTATTTTGAAATAGCTAATCATTGTCACCGTGAAAATTACACATTCTCTACCGATGATGCCAAATTCTTGCATATCAGTAGTAAAGGAAATAAATTGGACAGATTAGAAGCCCTGGAAATTTCTAAGTCAGTCCATTGGGATGTACGAGTATATCTGGCCAACACATATATTCCCAAGATCTCACCGCTGCTTACTGAAGTTGTCATGTATTAGAGTGAAAATAACCTTGACTGGATAGTTTAATATTTTAAAAGGGGTAAAGCAAGAATGCATTATATCATCCTGGTTATATACGATGGCTGAAATTGTCTTCTGCCTCCCTCCACCCATAATCTCCAGCTCGAATTTTTACCGTTAGAAGCGTGTGTTCGAACATTATTTAGTCATATTTGTGCTTCCCTGACGACGAAGTGAAAATCTTGAAACCGGTAGGGTTATACCGTAATATAAAGTGGAATAAACAGTGTTGGACTTAACAAATTATAATGTCTTTAAACCTCCACAGTGTTAATGCCTTAACTATAAATAAAACTAAAAAATTAAAAAGCCATTTATTGTTAAATATTTTCTGTATTTTGTTAAATATTTACTGTTAAATATTTGATGTATTTTGTTAAATATTTACTGTTAAATATTTGTTGTATTTTGTCGTTTATTTATTAATTTAATATCGAAGAAATATTTGGATATATGCGGGCGTTCAGCCCATGAGATAGCTCCAAGAGCCGCCATCTCTGATCAGGGATAGTTCGACTTCCCGATATCTCGAACTAGTCCCTTTATTTGAACTTTGATCTTAAATTTATCTCCATTATTCTGCGCTAGGGTAACCATGCGTCGATTGTCGATCATTTATGGGTCTTGTAGTCGAGGATTCCCTTGCCATTTCAACGGCAATCCAGTTTGAAAGCGAAGCTGTGCTGTGTAGTTTTGTGTCTTTATTGATTTCTTTACCCTTTTCAGACCTGGCGTCCATTATAATGGACACATAATTCAGATGCATTTTGTAAACAACTTTGTGGTATATTTTAGTTTTCTGATAACAAATGAAGTGTAAGATACTGTATTCTTGACTTGAACGTTTTGGACACCGTCTTTTGTTTCTTTAACATTTTTAGACCTGTCGCCCATTATAATGGACATATAATTCAGATGCACTTTGTAAACAACTTTGTCGTATATTTTAGTTTTCTGATAACAAATGAAATGTATGATACTGTATTCTTGACTTGAACGTTTTGGACACCGTCTTTTGTTTCTTTAACATTTTCAGACCTGTCGTCCATTATAATGGACATATAATTCAGATGCACTTTGTAAACAACTTTGTCGTATTTTTTAGTTTTCTGATAACAAATGAAATGTATGATACTGTATTTTTGACTTGAACGTTTTGGACACCGTCTTTTGTTTCTTTAACATTTTAAGACCTGTCGCCCATTATAATGGACATATAATTCAGATGCACTTTGTAAACAACTTTGTCGTATATTTTAGTTTTCTGATAACAAATGAAATGTATGATACTGTATTCTTGACTTGAACGTTTTGGACACCATCTTTTGTTTCTTTAACATTTTCAGACCTGTCGTCTATTATAATGGACATATAATTCAGATGCACTTTGTAAACAGCTTTGTGGTATATTTTAGTTTTCTGATAACAAATGAAGTGTATGATACTGTATTCTTGACTTGGAACGTTTTGGTCACTGTCTTTTGTTTCTTTAACATTTTCAGACCTGTCGTCCATTATTATGGACACAGAGGTCATATGTTTTTTGTAAACAACTTGGTAGTATATTTCTGTTTTCTGATAACAAATGAAGTGCACGATATTGTATTTGAACATTTTGGACGCCATCTATCTAAAATATTACGATATTATGTTGCATTTAGGGTGTGGGCTGAAAAATACATCTGATGTCCTTGCAGCCGGGCTCGCCCTATATTGGTGGGGTGTATCTCAACCGGAGGGATATTACAAGATGAGACCAAACCTTCTGATAGCTTATCTTTGAAATGTATTTTCTACTATTTATTTCGAGATATACGAGTATGTGCGGTTTTTTAAGTGAGTGAGTCAGTGAAATTATTGTTACCACCTCAAGTGAAATTATTGTAGCACACTGGCATGTTTTTTTTTTAAATAAAATATTTGACCGAAGTCATAGGTATCCTTATGCTCCTGAATACTTGGCGGAAAAATACCTGTTTTATCGACTTTGAACGTTTTGGGCGCCATCTATCTAAACTAATACGAGATAATGTTGCATTTATTATGAATAATACACTCAAAAGCTAGAATATTTTTTTTAAAACTTTAGAATTAATTCAGGTCTCAAGAGGTTAAGTTAGGGAGCCGTTGCACACCAGCAAACTCACCGGCTACACCGCTGTACTGGATCCGATGGCACACTGAAGTGAGACGATCGGAGCACGTTCTGGCATGGTTTTTTTATCTTTTTTTGAAATAATATATACGACCGTAGTTATAGGTATTTTTTGTAACCCTGAATATTACGCGGGAAAATGCCTGTCTAATTCGAGAGATGTAGCGCAGCGTGGAATTCGAACCGACGACATTCCGCATGGAAGTCTAGTAAGTTATCGCGTGGCCATAATCATGCAGTGTACTGTCAGTCAGATAATCTGAATCCAGAAGCAGAGACATGCTGAAGAAGTCTGATATGTGATACTCAAATAATAATAATGCATTGAGAAGAATCCATTAGGTGACAATGTATGATATATTATGGAATTAATAAATAAGGGATGAATGTGAACTTAAGGCTGATGTGTTAAATAATATGAAGAAGAACACGCTGAGATGGTTTGGGCATATGGAACGAATGAAAGAGGAAAAACTAACAAAATATATTGTGCCAATATGAGTTGAAGGCGTGTAGGAGGAAGACCAATGAGGACTATCTCCATCGTCTAGTTGGTAAGACGCCTGTCATACATTGTCACCCCATTTATTCTTCTAGTGCACGCTTTTCTACAATATTAAAGCGGGTTTTTTCCATATCCTTGTATCACTTCAATATACCAAAGTTGGTAAGTAATACACATCGGTCTTAAGAAAGAGACTGTCGGCCATAATCGGCTAAATTCGGCTTTGTAGAGCGTCGTCTCTGCCATTCATACACGTGTTCAAGCGTGTTGTCAAGTGTTCTAGGGCAGTGTTCCCCAACCGGTGGTCCGCGGCCCGGTGCCGGGCCGCAGAGACTTTCCGCCGGGCCGCAAACAGAATGCAAAATTTCAAGAAATTCGCCATGCAAAAATATTAAATATAAGATTTTCATCCATGTCCTCAATAAAATCGAAACAAAGGAATATACTGGACGTGAATGCAGCACTTCGTATGTCAGAGACAGCACTGCAGCCAAGAATATCCAATGTACGAGTATAAGCAAAGATGCAACAGCAGGTTTCGCATTAGTTTGTTGCAAAAACCCCATGGTTTTTGTTAAATTTTAATTGTATCAGACAATGTTACAATTAAAATGGTTTAAATGTTATATGTATATTTGTCAATTATAGTTACATATGTCCATCTGTCACAATATAAGATTAAAAAAAATATTAAATAAAAAAATCATTTTTATTTCAGTATTAGTGGTCCGCGAAATTTTTTTCCTTTTTTTACCGGTCCACAGGCCTAAAAAGGTTGGGGAGCACTGTTCTAGGGTGTGTTCACGTCCACTTCAAAGTATATGAATGACAGAAACAACGCTCTACAAAGCCGAAGTTAGCCGATTATAACCGACAGTCTCTTTCTTAAGCCCGATGTGTATTACTTACCTCCGGGTATTGTACGTAAATACTGTTGTGGAATATCATCTTAGCATATTTTAATGCTGTCTGGTTCCAGTATGTATGTTTTAGTGACCAATTGACTATATTTCTTATCACATTACGTCGTTCGATATCCCTCGTAACTTTTCCAATATCTTAGAAAATACAATTTATTTCACAAATGTCTTGGTCCTGCAACGCACAGCGGCTAGACCTGTGATATAACGATTGATAAACGTAAACGCGTAACTGTATTTAACAGACTGTTATAAAAGCAAATTAATTGATATTGAAACACCCGTCTTAACACACCGATCAATAAGTCCTGGGACTAGCCAACAGATGGCGCCTCTAATAACAAATCCATACCATTCTCAGTTAGTACCAGCCTTTAGAAGTTACGTGTCAAACTTTCATGACATTGTGTCATTGAGTTACAGTGGTTTTAGTGACGCTACTTTTGCTATTTTCAAAACAATGGAAAAAATCGAATTTTGTGTGTTGATAAAACATTGCTTTTTAATGGGAAAAAAATACCGTTCAAACTCAGCGATGGATTGAAAACAAAAGGCCAAATTGCATGAGTTGAACTTCGAATTGCTTCCGCACCCACCGTATTCTCCAGATTTGGCCCCCAGCGACTATTGGCTGTTCGCAGACCTCAAAAAGATGCTCCAGGGAAATATATTGGGCTCCAATGAAGAAGTGATTGTCGAAACTAACGACTATTTTGAAACCAAAGATAAATCGTTCTACACGGCTGGCATAGAAAAGTTAGGAAAGCGTTGGAATTAATGTATCGCTCTTGAAAGAGACTATGTTGATGAATAAAGAAGAATTTTGGCAAACAAATGTTCTTTTAGTAGTTAGTCCCGGGACTTATTGATCGATGTGTTATATGGTAAACTTTTCACTTGTGTATTTCTTTTGAAACTGAATGAATTAACAAACTAATAAATAAATAAAGTTTGTCCCGTTGTAATTGTAAGATATGGTCAAAGCATGGTCGAAATTTATAAATGTGTTCTGATCTCCAGGGGTCGGCCACCGGAGTTGTTCAGATCATGGAATGGGCGCCCGATAAGCTCTCCATGATCTAGGATTATCATTACCAAACAGATTTCTGGTATACTCGTAGATGAAAATATATTTTTTTCAATGTTTTATCACCAAATATAAATCACATATACACACAATTATGACATTAAATAATTTTCAATCAAGTGTGACACTGGTCATATGTGATATTAAATGAATACAAATATAATATTAGGTTAAAAGTGACATTGAGTATACGTGAAATAGAATAAACCCAAATATGATGTTTCGTCGATGGTGACATTGACGATACGGGAAATAAAATAAATACTAATATAAAATATTTGGTCGATGTTGAAATTGAGTATACATGAAATGAAATAATAACAAATATAATATTTCGTCAATTGACGATACGGGAAATTAGATAAATACAAATATAAAATATTTGGTCTATGGTGAAATTGAGTATACATGAAATGAAATAAATACAATTATAATATTTCGTCAATTGACGATACGGGAAATTAGATAAATACAAATATAAAATATTAAGTCGATGTTGAAATTGAGTATACATGAAATGAAATAATAACAAATATAATATTTCGTCAATTGACGATACGGGAATCGAAAATATTTGGTCTATGGTGAAATTGAGTATACATGAAATGAAATAAATACAAATATAATATTTCGTCAATTGACGATACGAGAAATTAAATAAATACAAATATAATATATTTGGTCGATGGTGAAATTGAGTATTTATGAAATGAAATAAATACAAATATATTATTTCATCAATTGACGATACGGGAAATTAAATAAATACAAATATAAAATATTTGGTCGATGGTGAAATTAAGTATACATGAAATGAAATAAAAACAAATATAATATTTCGTCAATTGACGATACGGGAAATTTAATTAAATACAAATATATAATAAAATATTTGGTCGATGGTGAAATTGAGTATACATGAAATGAAATAAATATAATATTTCGTCAATTGACGATACGGGAAATTAAATAAATACAAATATAAAATATTTGGTCGATGGTGAAATTGAGTATACATGAAATGAAATAAATATAATATTTCGTCAATTGACGATACGGGAAATTAAATAATACAAATATAATATATTTGGCCGATGGTGAAATTGAGTACACATGAAATGAAATAAATACAAATATAATATTTCGTCAATTGACGACACGGGAAATTAAATAAATACAAATATAAAATATTTGGTCTATGGTGATATTGAGTATACATGAAATTGAATAAACACAAATATAATATTTTGTCAATTGACGATACGGGAAATTAAATAAATACAAATATAAATAAATGGTCGATGTTGAAATTGAGTATACATGAAATGAAATATATACAAATATAATATTTGGTCAATTAACGATACGGGAAATTAAATAAATATAAAATATTTGGAAGATGGTGACATTGAGTATACATGAAATTAAATGAATACAAATATAATTTTCCGTCGATGGTGACATTGACGATACGGGAAATTAAATAAATACAAATTTAAATTATTTGGTCGATGTTGAAAGTTGAAATTGAGTATACATGAAATTAAATAAATACAAAAATAATATTTCGTCAATGGTATGTCAATTGAGTGTACGTGAAATTAAATATAATTTTTCGTCGATGGTGACATCGAGTATACGTAAAATAAATACAAATATTATTTTCCGTCAATGGTGACATTGAGTGTACATGAAATTAAATAAATACAAATATAATTTTCCGTCAAATGTGATATTGAATATATCATACATAAAATTATTGTAAATAAATACAAATATAATTTTCCGTCGATAGTGAAATTGAGCATACATATAATGAAATAAATACAAATATAATATTCCCTCAATGGTGACATTGAGTATATGTGAAATAAAATAAATACAAATATAATTTTCCGTCAAATGTGACATTGAATTTACATGAAATTAAATAAATACAAATATAATTTTCCGTCAATTGTGACATTGAGCATATGTGACATTAAATAAAACATTAATAATACTTTGTTGATCATGAAATTAAATAAATACACATATTGAACATCGTAATATTAAATATGTATAAACAATTTTCCGTCAAGTGTGACATGGATCATACGTGATATTAAATAAATACATAAATAAATATTTCGTTGATCGTGAAATTAAATAAATTCATATATTTTACTCCATCAAGTGTGACATTGAACTTCGTGACATTAAATATGTAAAAGCAATTTTAAACATTCAATTTACGTGAAATTAAATACATAGGTACATAAATAATTTTCCGTCAATTGTGACATTGAGCGTGAAATTAAACACATTAATACATACGTGTATACTCTTATAATATTCCATCAAGTATGATATTGAACTTCGTGACATTAAATATGTATAAATAATTTTCCGTCAACCGTGACATTGAGCATACGTGACATTAAGTGAGACAGTAAAAGGAAAAAAAGAAAGAAATTGCAAATGATATAAAGGCAGGGACGTGCAATTTGATATTCACACACCATTTTCTAGGAAACAAATGACACAGATATTTCCCTTTATACAGGGACACCCCTTTCTTATCTTAAAAGTGTGTTCCCACGAAGAGGTGATTGGGGGTAATAAAAAAAAAGGAAATTATTTCAACAGCATCATTTAGAGAGCAAACTCTCCTTAAGGGCGTTTTTATACACACACATTATCGGTACATCTTTAGAACACTCTACCTTAAAAAAAATCGCGCGTTCCGGTGCTGTGTATTCAATACACATGTAAAAATGAGCGATTTCAAATCGGAAAAATAAGAATATTCATAGTCAATCGCTTAAAATTAATAAAATTTGAAGTCAAAAGTGATAATAATTGAAATTTAATTGCTGAAAACATGAAAAAACATCGGCCGACGTTCACAAAACGGGCGATACGACCACCTCAAATGGCTGCCCGAAAGCTATTGAAGTGAGAGAAGCGAGCGAACTGAGATTCTATTTATTGCGTTCCCATATACCGAAGTAGAGTGAGAGTGAGACGTGAATAGCGTCACTTCTTCAGCCATAGAGGGTTTTAGAATGAATATACCTACGTCACACACTGGCACACGTTTGATTGTATCGGTGAATTTATTCCCGATAAGTGCTAATTATTATTAATATTATTTTTTCATTCAATGCGTAAATGTATTACGGAGGAATACCTAAAATCTGAATTCAGTATTTATATTTATAGAGATATTAAAGTTTTTAGAAGCAATGTGTACTAGTTACACATCACAGGGAAGGAATGGTTAAACCGAATGTGTTATTAACACATATTGAAATTCTACGAAGGTTTCATAGTAGTTCGTCTTCTCTTCGCAAGTATTCTGTGGTTTTCTTACCAAATAGGTTTTTCTAGACATATGCAGACACTGTGCCATCTGACAGGTTATTATCATGTGGTAATTTGTTACAAACAACCAGAAACATGTTTAAGATACATGAACATAATTTTAATGTATTTAAAAAAAAAAAAACAGAATAGTAACTGACATTTAGCTGACAGTTGATGTGTCAGTATTGTTGTGTTTAATTAGATTTTTTTGCTTTTGAAAAAACATATGGTATATACATTCCTCGTTTGGTTCCCCTTAAGCAGCGTTTTATAAAGAACTTTCTCAGATAAAAAATAAATATCTGACCAACTATAACGTTAATTAAATAATAAATATTAAACCGTTACAATAAGAACAACAACACTTAACGTTACACACTTACGTACGTACGTTTAATATTATGTTGTTTGATATTTTTTCAGCGAGTAATTTTATTTTTAAATTATATTATTCCCTCGGACTGGCCCTGCATCGTTTTCAGTTTCAGGAAATGGGGATATTTCTCATCCGAACCCGAATGGGAAAATATTTCTCGGTGATCAGCGACTTTCTCCCGAGGTATCGGGAGAACTTGAAATTTATTTTTCAGTTATGCTGAAACATTATATTTTGAATATATGTTTCACACCTTTTTCGATATAAATACGTGGCGTATCCAGAAAGTAAGTGTACTGAGGCTCTCACGACCGGATGGATTTTATTTTCGACATGTTGGCTACACTTCCGTGTAGCCTGACCCTTTCCCTCCGCAACGAGACCGGTTCGAGGTCAGTACGTTGAGAAGTGTCGACGCGACAACACGTTTTGTGAAAAATGTCAATCCAATCTCCCGCCAAGTGCGAAATACGCGGCGTCATCCGTTATCTCGTTTGGAAGGGAAAACCTCCGTTTGAGGTTTATAATGAGGTGAAAACTGCATATGGTGATAAAGCTATGAATCGTACGAGTGTGTACAAGTGGTGTCGCGAGTTTAAAAACGGTCGTACGTCTGTGCATGATGATCAGAGGAGCGGAAGACCTTCAATTGTGACTGACAAAATTGACGAAATTGTTTTGGGACTGTCAAGGCATAATTTTAATTGAATATATGCCTCAAGGGGAGACCACCAACTCTGCAAGATACTGTGAGACCCTAAAAAAATTGCGGAGGGCGATTCAGAACAAGAGGAGAGGCATGCTGACAAAAGGAGTCTGCCTGCTGCATGACAATGCCAGACCATACACGAAGGAACTGCTCGCCTCGTTTAAACGGGATGTCCTGAACCATCCCGCGCATTCCCCTGATCTAGCACCTTCAGATTACTATCTCTTTACCTCCCTGAAGCTGCACATGGGTGGAAAAAGGTTTTCAAACGACGAGGAGGTAAAGGAGGAGGTGGAGAAGTGGACGGAGGGGTTGGCGGGAAACTACTTCGAGGAAGGCATCAAAAAGTTGAAACCCCGCTTCACCACCTGCATTGAGAGGAATGGCGACTATGTCGAAAAATAGCTTACATATGTACTACGGTAACCACGTAATTTTTTTGTTTAAATAAAAAAAATTGTAACCTACAAAAATTCAGTACACTTACTTTCTGGACATACCTAGTACAACGTAACGTAATGTACAGCGAAAAAAATAAATTGATGGTAAAAAGAAATCAAAGAATCGTTACCTTATTGTATAAATTACTAAAGCCTCCATTCTCGAAAACTGAAAGTTTCAGCGACAGATTGTCAACAATATGAAACTCCAGATTTTTTGAACACTTTGCTCGTGGCCAAGGAGACAGTTGAAAGATATTTGCAGTCACCTCGTGAAATATGTAAGAATGAATGAAACGATCATCGTCCTGTCGTGTAGCTCATGTCTGACTATCGTGACTCCCATGATAGCCCCTGACGACTTCTCTGTATCCATCCCTGCACTCCGTGGCTCGAAGGGCAGTTGTTAAGGGTAGTCCAGTTACATCTCTCACTTCCTCAGTCTAATTTTGAACGGGACTTTTTCGGATATGTCAATATCCCCATTCAAAAGAGTTAGGTCCTTCCAACAAGCATAGCGGCTGGAAGACCCGTTCTTGCGTATGTTATTGAGAACAGTTCTTTCCGGCGCAGTCTAGTGTAATTGTTAGGAACATTTAACACTAATCTTTGTAGTAATGCTGGACAGCTCATCACAACTCCTCGAACGAGTCTGACAACGTATACCAGGAGATGCAGATCTCTCCTTACGCTCAAGGAGGTATACCCGAGCATGCCCAGCAGAAACTGAGTAGGATAAAGCCATGGATAGACACCGAACTCACTCATATAGAGATATCGTAAATATTTTTTTTGTATCTTCTCCACCATGAGTGAGTTTTGTGCCCCACCGGGCTCCAAATGCAAGCATTGCTTTCTAGTTTGCTACGGATCAATGAATTAAACAGTGTTTTGAGCACTATTTGATTTTCAAACGACTTAGAGATTATCATTACAAATCCTAGAGTTTTATAAGCTGAGTTGCACATACGTTCTATGTATACACAATCTGGCGAGTTTATTGTTAGGCGGCAATCTCTTCCAACCAACCAGACAAAGTAAATGAAGCAAGTAACATGGTCGCAAAAAACCTTCAAATGACTATCCATCCACACGAAATCCATGAACACATACGTGAGCAAACGTCCACAAACCCCACAACGACGGACAATCACCCGAACATTCCTTTTCATATAAAGTGAGATATCATCAATCAAAGGAAAAGGAAGGGATGGTGGAGAGGGAAGAAAAAATCAGGAATGAAACACGTTATATTACTGACTTGAAATTAAGAGTTTTTTCAGTCGCTTCTTAAAGCGTGCCAAGGACGGAGCGAGTCTAATATTGGTTTGTAACTGATTCCAGAGTCTCACTGCATGGACAGTAAACGACGATGTAAAGAAAGAGGAGCGGTGAACTGGAAAGGCCAATAAACAATCTCTGTTTGAGCGTAGCGCTAATCCATGATTGGAAAGACGCTGAGAATTTTCGGCGAGATAAGAAGGGGCGGCGGGACAGTTAAGGATATTATACAATAGTGACAGTATGTGAATTTGGCATCTATTTCTAACGTTCAACCACTTCAATGCCTTCTGGTATGAAGGTATATCAGGTGTGTAAATATGAAACCAGATTTTTTATAGAAAATACACATTTATTGTATGAAAATGGTAAAAAATATTTTATTCGAAGTATTGCCCATCGCTAGCTACACATTTTCCCATCTCAAACAGACATGTTCAACGCTATGAAAACATATGTAGTTGTATTAAAATTGTATTGTTGTGTGTTAAAAGTCTTTGACAAATGTAAACACAAGAGTAAGGCGCCAATGCCACGGTATGACAGTCACTACATTGACAACTAGAGCCATGTATGAGCGAATTCCGGTTTCATATTTACAGACCTGGTACAGACGTGGTGTTTGAGATTGCTGTGGAACAAGACACCCAGATATTTAATATAAGTTAGCCCTGGCCAAATCTTTAAAACCACACATCAATATCACTATCGATAAAACCATACATCAATATCACTATCGATAAAACTATACATCAATATCACTATCGATAAAACTATACATCAATATAACTATCGATAAAACTATACATCAATATCATTATCGATAAAACCATACATCAATATCACTATCGATATTATTGCTTAAAATAAATTACGTGTTTTGACAGATCTTTTATTTCTTCGAGTGTTTTGAGTGTTGCGTGTTATTTATTATAAATATATAATGTTAAAGATAATTTGAAAGATGAGCGATCCTCAAGGCTGAGACAGATGATGCTGAGCGGAAAGAATACAAAGAACACGAACTGAACTGAAACGTTTTCTCATTTCCTATATTTTATATCGTTAATCAAGAATCCCTCGGGAGATGTTTGCAGGAGTTGGGGGGTTAATTATTCGTGAAATTCGTTAGAATGGGTTGATCCAGAGACAGCCTCAATATTTTAAAAGACGAAAGATTTATATAACGTTATTTTATAGTATACTATATTTTTGTGTTCACAACTATGATAATGACAAGCGTATTCTGCGATGATAATCTAAACTTGAAACTTCGACAACGGTTAGTCAAATACTACGTTTGGTCAGTGTTATTGCATGGAGTGGAATCATGGACCCTCAATGTTAGTAGTATGAACCGACTGGAAGCATTCGAAATGTGGATGCACCGGAGAATGCTACGGATACCCTGGACGGATATGGTCAGCAACACGAGGGTTCTTCAAAGAGCCAAAGTTGATAGAGAGTTGCTGACTAATATTAAAATCCGAAACGTGTCCTACTTGGGTCATGTACTTCGAGGAGCAAAGTACAAATTACTGCACCTGATCATCCAAGGCAAAATAGAAGGCTGAAGAGGTGTTGGCAGGAGGAAAATCTCCTGGCTCCGCAATATACGTGACTGGACTGGCATAAGGTGCGTTGAAGATCTTTTTCGGGCTGCCGGGGACAAATATGCCTACTCTCAGGTTCGGGGGACCTGACATGACACTGGGAAGAAGAAGTACAACATTACATTGACTCATGCCCGATTTTATTCACCAACTCTTTTCTGCCTACCCCAATAGGAAGACGGAGGGATTGTATGTTTCATAATCTTTGACACCTCCCTGTAGCACCTTTAACAGTATGTGTAAAGTGTATAATATTTTGAAATAAGGAAATGTTAAGTAAGGTTAGGTCAGAGAAATTGCAGGAGCCGTATGATAAGATGTATGGATGTAGAAGAAGTGAAATATGTGTGACGCGTTAGGAAAGTTTGTCACTCTTTCCTTTCTGCCTATCCCGATAGGAAGACGATGGGATGGTATATTTGTATGTTTCATAATTTATGGTACCCAATAGTATCTAAAACAGTATGCCTAAAAGATACAAAATGTTAAAATAAAAGATAATTTAATTTAAAAAAAGGTCTGAAAGAAAAGTTAATCTGTTTCGTTGTATTGCAAGTGTCACTGAATGAATGAAAAATGAGTAACGTAAACGTTATAGTTCAATTCACTTTTACTGTACTTGAAAACAATCCTTTTTGGAGGTGTTATCATAATTAATGATTATTAATAAAAACTACACATATACGCTACACACTACACCTAAAGTCAAATGTGTCGCTATCACAAAATGTATATTTTCGTAGTGTCTTTCCTTAGTAAAGTGTGAAAGGGCGACGCACAAGAGGAATACTCGTATACCCAATGTGTTGGACTGACCAAATGAGGAGGTAACATTAAAAAAAGACCATGTCCATCGGATACAAAAAATGAGTTGATAAAGCAGATTTCTTCTAATCGATGGTACGGAACCGTTTAACATTTTCATTTCAATGAAAAAAAGCATATAAATAATTTTCAAATCATAATAAAAAAAAATAGTATTTTTTTCAAAAAGAATCTTGTCCAGGTTTCATACCAATCAAAAAAGATTATGTCCGAATTGACCAAATAAAGCTTTCGATTGTGTCTAGCTTCATACCAGTTCACCAGTTACTGTCAGTTTTAAACCGTACGTGCAGTGTAATGTAATGTCTAGCATTAATATATACAGCTTGAACATATCTCCCTATGTCACATAGCCTACATATATTTATACTTTTATACTAATATTTCTTCTTATGTTATCTTGTAACCCTTTACTTCTTTTATTTGATTCTAATTCAAATAAATTACTCTACCCAATTATTTATTGTATAATATTTTTGAAATGGAACAAAAACCATCATGTCCCAGAGCTGTTCAATAATTATTATGATTGGATTTTAAACAACGAATCAAGTCACCTTAAGCGATTTTAAGGATTTCAAATATTTTTACAATGAATTATTGTGTTGTAATTTATTTTTATCAAACACTGTTTATTCCACTTTTTGTAACGGTATAACCCTACCGGTTTCAAGGTGCACACCTCATCTTCAGGGGAGCACAAACAAGACTTGTTTGCGCTCCCCTGAAGATGAGGTGTGCACCTTGAAACCGGTAGGGTTATACCGTCACAAAAAAGTGGAATAAACAGTGTTAGATAAAATTAAATTACAATGTCTTTAAACCTCCACAACATTAATGCCTTAACTATAAACAACGAATTATTGTGTCATATATTTTTAATGCAAACAGTTTTTTGCGATTTCCCAACATTCTGATTTGGTGGACATGTTCTTTTTTTTAATATTACCTCTTCAAATGTGAAACGCATCTAAGACTATTTTTTTCATATTTTTAATTGTGAAACAATGTGATATACTACTATTTAAGGGATGTGACGCATCGCAGGGGTAGTCAAACGTTGTACAGTAAATACTTCACTCCGTAGCGCAGTGTATACCATAAATCAATCTGCTATGCTCTCATCTACGGGTCAATGGTTGAGTGTCGCGTTGACTGTAAGCGATACCAACAGCCAATTTAAAAAAATATTTTGTTGCTCCCTTAATTTTGGTAGAATTAATGCCTTAAGGGGATATTCTACTCTAGAGGTGTGAATTTCGAGCGTTTTTTCAGACTAAAAAAAAAATTTCTATGAATTTTTTACAGTTTGTTTATTGATGATACGAGATGAGAATGCACAACATATTTTTCATTTGAAAATTCAAGATATCAGCTGTTATATCTTGTCGTAAAAAAGGGGGCGAGCTGGTCGACATGATTGGAATCCTTTCGTAAATTTGAAATAAAAATTATACACAGTTTTTTAATAAAAAATTATGTCGTTATTGTTGGTACCAAAGAAAAACAAAATATCATAAAATCGCGGCTGTTTGAAACAAATTTAAATGTTTAGCCTTCTTTTAAAATTTTTTAATTAAAAAAAAATAGTTAAATAATTGTTTTGCATTTTTCAAAGTAGGAACGATATGAAAATGTTTATCAAAGTTTCATACCAAATTTGAAGGTAATCGGTTGGATAGAACTTAAGATTTTATGTCGACCAAGTAAAAAAAAGTAGTTTCGAGAAAAACGCGTTTAATGTTTTGAGATTATTGTCCGAGTCATTCCGGTGCGGCGTAATTGCTGCCTCATTTATAGCTATTACTTCGTAAATATTGAGAATTTAAAAATTCTTTTGAGAACATATTTTTAAACGTCTAAACTTTAAGAATATGCAAAAAAAAAACGATTTTTTAAAATTTCTAGTGTATAATACCTCCTTAAATCTAATGATTTTTTACATACCAATTATAACAGACAATCAGGAGTTTCGGATTCTCGATGGTATCATATAACATTAAAATAAATAAGGGATTCCCCTGCTAAAAGAGTTCGTCGTGAGAATCGTTGCTTCATCAAGCGTGAGAAAGTGTTTCAAACGCATGCCACTACTACGAGGTTCCATTTCTTCTCCAGTACATCTAAACCTGAAGGCTCGATTTATGGGGCTGAATACAATGTTGTCTGCCGCCATGCCTGTTCACTATATCAGAGTTGCTAATTCAGATTTCTTTATTTTCTCAATACAGGCTTAGCCTAGTTACATTGAAAAATACAAAGATTGTTAACATTAAAAAAAAATCCATATATACACACATACTTACGTATGGCTGCGAGACATGGACGCTCACAGTAAAGAACACACAAAAGCTCCAGACCGCACAAAGGGGCATGGAGAGATGCATGTTGGGATATACTAAAAGAGACCGTAAACGAAACACCTGGATTCGCAATTTAACAAATGTAGAAGACGTTATAAAGGAGTGCAAGAAAATTGAGTGGTAATGTGCAGGACACGTAGCCAGAATGTCAGACTCCCGATGGAGATCCGAAATAATCCAATGGTACCCAAGAGGTATAAACAGGCCCAGAAGAAGATTGAAGGTACGCTGGATAGATGAAATCAGGAAGCATGGCAGCATCGCATGGCATAAACGAGCAAAAAAACGAATTATTTGAAGTCAATTTCGGGAGACCTTCATCCAGCAGTGGATCGACACTCGTTGACAATGATGATGATGATGATGATATACACATACATGCGGACGTATGCTATTTGGACGTTACGGAAGAACAACTGGACAAATTACAGCGTCTTCAAAATGTTTGTCTAAGATTTATTTTCAGCCTACGAAAGTACGATCATATAACTTCATACCAGAAGGCATTGAACTGGTTGACCGTTAAAAATAGACGCCAAATTCACATACTGTCTCTATTGTATACCTGTCCCGCCGCCCCTTCTTACATCGTCAAAAATTTTCAGCGTCTTTCCGAACATGGACAAGCGCTACGCTCAAACAGAGATTGTTTATTGGCCTTTCCGGTTCACCGCTGTTCTTTTTTTTTACGTTGTCCTTTATTGCCCATCCGGTGAGACTCTGGAACCCGTTACAAACCAATGTTAGACTCACTCCATACTTGGCACGCTTTAAGAAGGGATTGAATAAAATCTAGCCAGTAATATAACGTGTTTCATTCCTGATTTTTTTATTTCTTCTCCACCATCCCTTCTTTTTCCTTTGATTGATGATATCTCATTTTTACTTTATTGATATATGTTCATAAATTTCATAAAGATAATCATTTGAATAAACTCCAGTGTTAATCCCTTAACTATAAATAATATATAAAACATTTAAGGGTTAAATGTTGAATGCTTAGATAAGTTATGACTTGTGTCAGTGTTATGTTGAGTTGACGGAATAACTCCTGAATTTCTCGCAAAATGGTTCGAGTGTCGATTCAGCAGCACAGCATAGCACAGCCTCCCTTCAGGCGGCGCACGGGGGCTGCAGTCACCGGATGATAAAGTGGGAAGATGTATTAAAGTGAAAAGGCGAAACTGTGGCTTGCTCACTTCGGACCGACAAGATATATGGAGCGGTCACAGAGCGCTGCCTGTGTAAACATTGTACATCACGTTTGTATTAGTTTTCGGCGCTAGGAGATATACTCTTAGATATATTCAAAAAACCCACCCACATTTAATCTTATTTGAGATGATCTAGATAATGTGTTATCGCTTTGTATGGGTTTATATGGAGAATTTTTTAAGACGCAATTTAACTATGAAATATATATATATATATATATATATATATATATATATATATATATATATATATATATATATATATATATATATATATATATATATATATATATATATATATATATATATATATATATATATATATATATATATATATATATATATATATATATATATATATATATATATATATATATATATATATATATATATATATATATATATATATATATATATATATATATATATATATATATATATATATATTAATAAAAATGACAAACGTAATGACTGTAAGATAGTTAATAATGAAAATACAAACATACCTTCGCGCAATTATCTCGACAGACATATTACCCTGTCACATGACAAAGTGCCAAACTTGACTATCTCGACACACATATTACCCTGTCACAGGACAAAGCGCCAGACTTGACTATCTCGACACACATATTACCCTGTCACAGGACAAAGCGCCAGACTTGACTATCTCGACACACATATTACCCTGTCACAGGACAAAGCGCCAGACTTGACTATCTCGACAAACATATTACCCTGTCACAGGACAAAGTGTCAGACTTGACTATCTCGACACACATATTACCCTGTCACAGGACAAAGTGTCAGACTTGACTATCTCGACACACATATTACCCTATCACATGACAAAGCGCCAGACTTGACTATCTCGACATACATATTACCCTGTCACAGGACAAAGCGCCAGACTTGACTATCTCGACACACATATTACCCTGTCACAGGACAAAGTGCCAGAGTTGACTATCTCGACACACATATTACCCTGTCACAGGACAAAGTGCCAGAGTTGACTATCTCGACACACATATTACCCTGTCACAGGACAAAGTGCCAGACATGACTATCTCGATACACATATTTCGCTTCCTCCACAACTATACATATTCTAATACAACTCCATCGATTATTTTGACTTTTTACGGTTCTTTCTTTCAAAATATATTTCTCTCGATCAAACCATACTTTCCACACTCTTCCTTTATAACACCCTCCACTAATATATGCACTTTTAAAATTATATAAATGTACACTAATAATCATAATACCAGTAATAATAAAGGGTAAATAATAAATAATAATAATAATAATAATAATGATCGTAATAACGCTTAAAATAATGAAAATAACGACAATAATGATTGATTTAATGCGCGGAATAGTAAAAATAATAATCGTCGTAATAATGCTTAGAATAATAATAATAATTACGATAACAATGATCATAATAATGCTTAGAACAATAAAAATAATAATAACAACAACAATAATGATCGCAATAATGCCTAGAATAATTTAAATAATAAAAATAACGATATCAATAATCGTAACATTGCTTAGAATAATATAAATAATAATAATAACGATAAAATTTTTCGTAATAATGCTAAGAAGAAAAAAAAAATTAAAGTAATAATGCTTAGAATAATAATAACAACGATAATACTGATCGTGATAATGCTTTGAATAGTAAAAAAAAATAATTACGATAATAATTATCGTAATAATGCTTAGAATTATAATTATTATTACGAGTATAATAACGATAATAATGATCGTAAAAACGCTTAGAAGAATAAAAATAATATTTATAATGACAATGCTAATCATAATAATGATATCATAAGTAATAATAATAATATTTACAAGAAAAATAATGCTAATTATAAAATTGTTAATAACTTTGTTATGATTGTACTTATAATAATAATAATGGTAGTGATACCAATAATGCTAAGAATAAAAATAAAGTAATAATAATTATTATAATAAAAAAGTAATGGTAGTAATAATGATAATAATAATAATAGTTGAATGCAGCAAAAGTACATACTGTAACACAAGTCGTATATAAGATACGTCTTTTGATTACATAATAATAGTAATGGTATTATTAATCATGCTTATGATAATAATAAGAAAAATAATTATGATAATAATAATTCTGAAAATAATAATTATATAAATCGGGAGTAATAATAACTACACGTATGCTGGTGATGATAATGACAAAAATACTGATGCGAATAATGCTAAGAATAATAATAAAAGTAATAATAATAAAAATAACAGAAGATTATGCATGACGAGATGTATGAATAAGGAGGAGGCAAAAGTTGTGTAGTTGAATAGAAAAGTTTGGAGACTTGTTCTCTCTGTCTACACCGCAAGGGACACAACGTAATGATATATGCTATTTTCGTGTTGCTTAATATAACTTGAAGAATTTATCATAATCGGCATATAAACTATAAAAAAAACATTAATTCTGATGTAAATTGGTCTTAGAGTAAAATCAATCTTGAAGTAAATCTGTCAGGAGTCGAACCTGGGACGATTGCTTGCTTAGCGTGAATGTTAACCATTAAATTAATAAATATTGATTATATTTATTGATAACGACATAGTATGTACATATTTAAATGTATTAAGAATTCGTATCAAGATGAATAGCATAAAATACATTTAAAAGAGAAGTTATTAAAAGGTCTGGACTCATCTCATAACACCCCCCCGGCCGAGATACACCCCATCAATATAGGGCGAGCCCAGCCGCGAGGACACCAGATATTTTTCATCCCACTCCCTAGACTTTGACTGCCGATCGTTCTACGACACGAAATATTGCTGAGATATTGATAAATATTGAAAAAAAATCTGTCTACGAGATATTTGGGACAATTGTGTGTCAACACTGTTGGTAATGTTTGCTTGGAGTATAAACCTAACTCCTTCATCGGACATTATGAGACGGACGTGAGATATTTTGGGCGATGGAGAGAAAACATAGTAAAGGGTCTTTTAAATTGAGCGTTTTTTTTTAAATTCTCGGATAAAACACAGATGGCGTCTCGAACTTACCTGGGTCTTGTAACATTTGAGAAGTGTAATGTATGACATTTATAAAAATGGAGTCGTATACAATACAACAACGCGTTCAAATTGTTAAATTATTTTATATATTGTAATCACATGAAACGGTGATGTTAATTGTCCACCAAGATCATGTGATCTGACACCGTTGAGCTATTTTCTCTGAGATTACGTGAAAAAATCAGATCTATATGTTAAGAATGACCTCGACCAATTCCTGAGCTGAAGGACGAAATTATTCGCGTTATTGGTGAGTTAGAACCGCAATTATGCTTTAGGGATTGTCCCTTAAAGGTATATGATGATTATGATTGTTGATAAATAATAAAACACGTTAGATCGCAATGCGGAAAGAGAGAGTGAATGATTTATTTTGATAGTACGTAGGTATTTATAACATTTCATAATGGGCGCGGGAGTGCGCTCGCGATATGCTTTTGTCTCGCTTCTGTGAATGCAGAAATGGTCAGTTGTAGTATTGTAGGTAACAATCTATTTACGGAACCGGCGAGACAGCGTGGTGCGTTCTCTCTCTAGTATGTAGTGCGGTCCGCTCGCTACGGGATGACTGGCCGGCGGGTGATCTTTGGACTTGAATGGCCGGCGTATGAACTTTGGACTGTTTATTTAAATTTGTCGAGGAATGCGAAGGTCATCTCATCGGTCATTGACCGTATGTATGCGACAATATTCAGCGGAGACCGTGGATCCATACAATGCCAAAATATCATTGAAAATTTTGACAAAAGAATGGACATCTGTGGAGCTGCAAGAGGTGGACATTTGGCTGATATTGTTTTTTTGTGTTTAAATGTCATACATTATACTTCAATGAACAATAAAAAGTTTTTTGAAATCAAAGCCAATTGTGTGTTTTATTCAAGAATTAAAAAAAATAGCATTAAAAAAACCGCTTATTTTGAAAGACCCTTTATTAGAGAAGAAAGGATAGAAATTTTTACATACGTACATTTATATCACAAAATACATATACAAATCCTTATGCTATTTCATTCAGAATTAAGTTATTATTTAAATTATTGAGGCAGTTTTCATATGTACTAATCATTCTTTCTTTCCAGCATTTTAATAATACACCAAGTGTACCTACGTGGTTAAAATCGAAGCGTTCCATGCTGAGACGAAATCACTAGGTGCCCTCCAAAGTTGTACGGCAAACAGAAAACGGAGGTAGCCAATACCTTACATGACAAAACTTAGTAGATCTTTACCAATACACCTGGTGAACAAGTGTGAAAAACGAAACAAGTTGTAGTCATAGGGGTTCCCTCACTTAGTAGTGGGTAGGAAAATGGCAGATTAAGATTTAGGTGGATATTTTATATCCCTTCCCTTACGGTGCTAAAATTGAAACGCGCGCTCCGGTGTTGGGTAGTGAGTACGCGATAAAAAATTAGCGATTTTAAATCGGAAAAATAAGAACATTCATAGATAATCCCCTTAATTAATTATAATTGAAGTTAAAAATTATAATAATTGAGATTTATTTGCTGAAAACATTAAAAAACCATCTGGCAACGCTCACGGAACGGGCGTACGTCTAATCTATTAGCAAGCCCAGAAGCAACTGCGGCGCGGAGCAGTAGTGGCTTACCCCGGCGTGGCTTACGCTTGCGACGATTGAGACAATTGAGCTCCTCGCAATTCAGTGGAGTATGCAATAGTGAGATGCGAATATAGTGACGCGCTTCCCGCATACTCTTCACCTATCGTCAAGACACAAGGTCGAGGCACTCACAGCGTTTAAATGCGAATTTGTTTCCGATCTTCACAAAATACCCACGATAAACTCTGATTATTATGAATATTATTTTTTAAATCAATGCGTAAATATATTATGGAGGAATACCTAAAATCTTAACCTTGTATTTATAATATTTATAGAGATATTGATGGTTGTTAGAAGCAACGTGTAGAAGATACCCAACACAGGGAAGGAAAGGATATTATAATATACTACGAAGAAGAGTAAGGAAGGAAACGGTGGGACTTTAACCTTTCCCTTCCTGTGCTAAAAGAATTCCGCGCGTTCCGGTGCTGTGTATTTAATACACATGTAAAAATGAGCGATTTAAAATCGAAAAAATAAGAATATTCATAGCCAATCGCTTAAATTAAGTAAATTTGAAGTCAAAAGTGAAAATAATTGAAATTTAATTGCTGAAAACATGACAAAAAACATTGGCCGAAACGGTCACAAAACGGTCGAAGAGACCACCTCAAATGTATGCCCCAGAGCTACTAAGAACTGAGACGGGACTCGATCTCGGACTGTTATACCTCGAAGGAAGAAACACAATTGCGAACTGAGATTCTATTTCTTGCGTTCCCATACATCGAAATAGAGTGAGAGTGAGACGTGAATAGCGTCGTTTCCTCACCCATAGCGGGTTTTTTTAATGAATATACCTTCGTCACACACTGGCACACGTTCGATTGTATCGGTGAACTAATTCCCGATTTTCACAAAATATCTCTGATGTGGCCGATAAGTGCTAAATATTATTATTATTTTTTCATTCAATGCGTAAATGTATTACGGAGGAATACCTAAAATCTGAATCCAGTATTTATTATATTTATAGAGATATTAAAGTTTTTAGAAGCAATGTGTACTAGTTACACATCACAGGGAGGGAAGGGTTAGAAGATAAATATTTTAAATAGATAAATATGGGGGATATAAACGAGTAAATATATATTATAGACCCTTGTGCTTTGGCACACAAACGGATGAGGAGGGGTACAAAGAATTTGTTTCGGATTGGGGTGAAAATTGTGTTTCAAATTGATCTAAATATATTTAATTTCTTTCCGGACAATATATGTTATAAGTATCGTTTGATAAAGTTTTGATATTTGTGTCATTCTGTTTATACGCGCATAGTTCAAGGAAGAATGGCCTAAATTGTTAAAGGAAACGTGACGAAGAGATTCCTCTTTAAGACTGTACATTGAGCTATTAACAATGAGAGTTGGGTCTTAAATCTAGTTTTATTATATATATTTATGTATATATTACAAACAATAATTCCTCTGTTGTTGTAGAAGTCCGGGGAAGCCGATCACCAGTCGTCCTTGTATGTTTTGTAGTACACCTGTAGGGCTTGGGGGCTGGAGGGTCCTGCTTCCACGTCGTGTTCCATTTGGGTCGAGTCAGGAGGTAATCTAGGGAGAAATAGAAGACAATAAGTTAATACAGGACTAGTCCCGTTGTAACGAAATTCATGGGACAATAAGAACATATTTCGTTGTATTGAATATCTATTCTCTCCATATATACTAGTACATCTATTCGTCATCTATTCTCTCCACATATACAAAAACCATTTTCACAATATTTTTGTCATTTATTCTCTAAACATATTCAAACTACTTTCTCCTCATATATATTCGTCGTGTATTCTCTTTACATATTCAAACCACTTTCTCATAATATAATATATGTGTCATCTGGTCTCTCCACATGTTCAAACCACTTTCTCATAATATATTCGTCATATTGTTTCTCCACATGTTCAAACCACTTTCTCATAATATAATATATGTGTCATCTGGTCTCTCCACATGTTCAAACCACTTTCTCATAATATATTCGTCATATTGTTTCTCCACATGTTCAAACCACTTTCTCATAATATATTTATCATCTAGTCTCTCTACATGTTCACACTACTTTCTCATAATATATTCGTCATCTAGTCTCTTCACATGTTCAAACCGGTTTCTCATAATATATTCGTTATATTGTTTCTCCACATGTTCAAACCACTTTCTCATAATATTATATATTCGTCATCTAGTCTCTCCACATGTTCAAACCGCTTTCTCATAATATATTCATCATCTAGTCTCTTCACATGTTCAAACCGCTTTCTCATAATATATTCGTTATATTGTTTCTCCACATGTTCAAACCACTTTCTCATAATATTATATATTCGTCATCTAGTCTCTCCACATGTTCAAACCGCTTTCTCATAATATATTCGTCATCTAGTCTCTCCACATGTTCAAACCACTTTCCCATAATATACTCGTCATCAAGTCTCTCCACATGTACAAACCGCTTTATCATAATATATTCGTCATCTAGTCTCTCCACATGTACAAACCGCTTTATCATAATATATTCGTCATCTAGTCTCTCCACATGTTCAAACCGGTTTCTCATAATATATTCGTCATCTAGTCTCTTCATATGTTCAAACCGCTTTCTCATAATATATTCGTTATATTGTTTCTCCACATTTTCAAACCACTTTCTCATAACATACGCGTCATATAGTCTCTCCACATGTTCAAACCACTTTCCCATAATATACTCGTCATCAAGTCTCTCCACATGTTCAAACCGCTTTCTCATAATATATTCGTTATATTGTTTCTCCACATGTTCAAACCACTTTCTCATAATATATTTATCATCTAGTCTCTCTACATGTTCACACTACTTTCTCATAATATATTCGTCATCTAGTCTCTTCACATGTTCAAACCGCTTTCTCATAATATATTCGTTATATTGTTTCTCCACATGTTCAAACCACTTTCTCATAACATACTCGTCATCTAGTCTCTCCACATGTTCACACTACTTTCTCATAATATATTCGTCATCTAGTCTCTTCACATGTTCAAACCGCTTTCTCATAATATATTCGTTATATTGTTTCTCCACATTTTCAAACCACTTTCTCATAACATACTCGTCATCTAGTCTCTCCACATGTTCAAACCACTTTCTAATGATATATTCGTCATTTAGTCTCTACAAACATCTGAACCACTTTCCCATAGTATTGTTCAAATCACTTTTCACAGTATTTTCGCCATTTTTCTCTCTCAACACGTGCAAAACACTTTCTCATATTGTTTTCGTAATTTGTTCTCTTAACCCTTCCCTTACGGTGATAAAATTGAAACGCGCGCTCCGGTGTTGGGTAGTGAGTACGCGATCAAAAATTAGCGATTTTAAATCGGAAAAATTAGAACATTCATAGATAATCCCCTTAATTAATTATAATTGAAGTTAAAAATTATAATAATTGAGATTTATTTGCTGAAAACATTAAAAAACCATCTGGCAACGCTCATGGACCGGGCGTAGATCTAGTCTCGTTGCCAGCCCAACAGCTACTGCGGCGCGGCAGGGTTGGTGGCTAACCCGGGCGTTGCTTACGCTTGCGAGGTTGAGACAATTGAGCTCCTCGCTATTCAGTGAAGTATGCAAAAGTGAGATGCGAATATAGTGTCGTGCTTCCCGCATACTCTTCACCTATCGCCAAGACCCAAGATCGAGGCACTCACAGCGTTTAAATGCGAATTTGTTTCCGATATTCAGAAAATACTTACGATGTAGTCGATAAACTCTGATTATTATTAATATTATTTTTTAAATCAATGCGTAAATATATTATGGAGGAATACCTAAAATCTTAACCTTGTATTTATAATATTTATAGAGATATTGATGGTTATTAGAAGCAACGTGTAGAAGATACCCAACACAGGGAAGGAAAGGTTGATATCTCCAAATCGATTTCTGATTAAACAAACAACTGTCGTCATCCATTCTCTCCATATACCTGTCCACTTGTCCTTCAAGTGCCTTTTGAAGAATAGCAAAGGGTCGACCTTACCTTCGCGCGGCGTTTGACGGCGCGCGAACCGCAGATCACAAAATGGTGTCCAAGGTATCGAAACTCTGCAAGACGCGGGCATCCCGCCGGCACCAGCGGCTCAACTCTTCGAGGGAGACGCAGCCATCCTGGTCAGCGTCTATCAGCTGGAACAAGGGAATGTAGTCGTTCACGCAAACTGAATAATATATTTTTATAGTGACATAATATATATAATATATATTCCATTCTCAGGAATAAATTAAAAACACAACATATTATTCTTCTCCCTGGCTCCATCCCAACTCACTGTCTACGAAGACTGTTGGGGTCAGCTCTCCTCGTCCTCAGGTTGTATGCTCTTCTGTCCCGGACTACGTCCCCCAGGCCGTGCCTCTGCATCAGGTTATCTTTTTGCACCACCCATGAATTCTTTGGTCTTCCTCTGGTTGTTATTCGAGGAAGATCCATGCAGATTGCCTGGTTCACAATGTGATCGGGTGCTCTGCGTCCAACGTGCCCATACCATCTCAATCACCTCTCCTCCATCTTGCTGTTGATGTCTGTAACACCTGGGCTTCCACGAATGCGTGAGCTTTTTATTTTGTCTCTTAGGGACACACCAGCTGACCATCTTAGCATGCGCATTTCATAAAGCTTCGGTTTAAATGTTATAATAAACGTAACTTATTATACTTGAGAAAATGTAGGATGTTTCCTGTGACATTTGAAATGCGACATCTCAAAGGGATAGGGTAAAATTGTTTTTTTTTTTATAAATTGAAAAATTGTTTTTCTCTTAATTGATGTTTCAATTCCTAATTTTCATTATACTGACTTTTTAGTGTATTGTATGATTTGTATCTATCTTTAAATAGGCCAAGATCCACTATGGATTAATACTAATTACGAACATTTAATTTTAGGTATAAAAAAATCGAAAATCCAACTAACAAATACTCTATACCTAGCCAATGCAGATTAACGTAGTGACTTTTGACAAACGTCACCAAATATTATTTGATTTTAACAAACTGCCACACTTTTGCTAATTTGTAACAAGATGTATTAATTTGTCATTATTGTTAGTTTTATGTAATGTATTTACCTAAATAACTTGCTATTTATTAGAATCGAGGCTTATATTAAAGTTGATAAAATAATTAAAATTACTGAACGTCGTTACAAGGTTGTATTGGGGCAAATTCATGAACTGTCACAAGGACCATACTACAATTTTTCCAAAACGAAGTAACTAATGGCAAGGACAATCAATGCAAGTTCTGCAGGGTTTTTCTGTAAAGTTTAAAATGAGTATTTCAAAACAAAATTTAAAATATTAATTTTAAACTTTACAGGGTACTTACCTGTAAAACTAAGCATTTTTCAATTAAATTCTCCCCGTTTACAAAATAATTATTTAAGGGGAAATATTAATTTGTTTTCTGGCAACACCGTGTTAAATGTTCCCTTTTCCCTGTCGAACGAAACCGCCTATTAATTTAAAATGTCAGAATGACATATCCAATTAGTCAGACAAAACTCTTGAAAATACATAATGCGAAATTGTAAGAAATCAGAGAGATGTTTGTTTATTTCAAAATATAATTAAAAAAACTAATTATATTTCTTATTAGAGAAATTAAAATCAATTTCATTAAAAAAACACACTGCTAAATCTTTCTCAAGTCGTTGATTTTATCATCGACTGGAACGTAGAGATCTTATGATAGATACGAATATGTCCGCGGCAAGCGGTAACCATAAGCTAAATAACTATGTAATATTATTGAAAAAAAAAGACATTTTTTTCATCAAAATGTTATTAAAAATGGTTGATTTATGTTTTAAATGTATTTTAAAATTTGTATTTGGATTTATTGAAAGTCATATCTTTACAGCGTCGAATGATTGTTGCGTTTCTTCTTTCTACGTGGAACTTTTCCATTTATAGATCGATTGTTAAATTTTTGAAGCTTAATCAGTTGAAATTTTGAATTATCTAGAATGGCAATTTATTTAAATTGTATTTATTATATTGACTCATATAATTTCATAGAGTATTTAATTTTGTGACATAAATCATCCTTGTGTAGGAACTACGGTCGTCCCTGAATATTGTCAACACGCACGGTCAACGACCGACGAAACGACCTTCGGATATGTCCAAAGGTCGCATACCAGAACATTAATATTGTTTACCCGCAAATACTATTTACGATACATTCCACAGTAGAAAGAGAACGCATCGCGCTGTCTCGCCGTTTTCGCCAACAAATTATCTACCCACAATATTATTCGCGGCGTCTGCGACCATCTCTGCACGCACATGAGTGAGATAAAAATATATTGCGGGCGCACTCACGCGCCCCGTTCTGAATATGTATAAATACCTACTTACCGATAAATAAAGAATCATTAATCATTTGACCATTCGTCACTGTTTACTATTCATTGATTATTCACTCTCACTTTCCGCATTGCTAATCGACGTATTTTATTTAAATACCAAACAATCAAAATCATCAGCGCGTCCAACAAGGACATCCGCTAAACTTGTTTGGTCGGATTTCTTATTAAAAAAAAAAAAAAACAGATGTGTGAGACTCTCGCGCAGTAGAAGTGAAACTTCTTAACTCCTAGGAAAAGTTGATTTTATACATTGCTTTAGTAAAAGAAGTTTTAGTAAAAGAACAAGATGACATTTTAAAGAAATTGGAAAAAATTACATAGGAAAAAGAATAATATATTTTCAGGGTGAATAAAATTCATTTGAGTTGAACACATACTACTATATACAGTTAATATCAAGATGTTTAAACTAAAATTATTAGGAAGGAAATAATCAGGTCCCCCCAACGTTGAATATCACCAGAGAGTAGGCTCGGCTCTTTGTCCCCGGCAGCCCGAAAAAGATCCCCAACGCTCCTTATACCAGTCCAATCACGTATATTGCGGAGCCAGGAGATTTGCCTCCTGTCAACACCTCTTCGGCCCTTTAGCTTGCCTTGGATGATCAGGTGCAGAACTTTGTAATTTGCTCCTCTAAGTACATGAACCAAATAGGACACCTTTCGGATTTTATTGTAATATTAGTCGGCAACTCTCTATCAACTTTGGCTCTTTGAAGAACCCTCGTGTTGCTGACCATATCCGTCCAGGGTATCCGTAGCATTCTCCGGTGCATCCACATTTCGAATGCTTTCAGCCGGTTCATACTACCAACTTTGAGGGTCCATGATTCCACTCCATGCAATTAATTCAAGAAAATCTCTCTTAATTAAATAAAAAATGGTTATGTGGAATTTAATTCAAGAAAATCTCTCAATTAAATAAAAAAACATAATTTTTAAAATTCTTGAAAATAATTTTAATAATAAATAATAATTTTAATAATAATATAATACACTTAATATTATTAAATTTACATTATTTAATATTAAATATATTAATATTTTTATGTTCTTATTAATTATTAAATGAAAGAAAAAATAAAGCTTTTTTCAATTTGGACATATCCACTTTTGAAAAATGCTCATTGAAAATGCGTAATTTTGATACAACACCGCATGGACATACCCGAGTTTGATTGTTGACAGTACGACTATACTACGACTGATCGGCCATCTTGAATGATGGCGCTCTCAGATTGGTCTAAATAGACATGTCTGACTTTGAGAAAAACAACCTCGTGGACATATCTGAGTTTGAAAAAACTCTTATTCCAATCACCGTTTTGCATTGATTTCACGAGGAGATATCTTATTTTGAAAAAAATGTAGATTTATCCAGGACTACATAAGCTACATTTTGGTATATTTATCTCAAAAATGTCACAACGTGGACATACATGGGTTTGAAAAGCGTCGACACATTCATGACTACCATATATCAGCCTAGAAGCTGTTGTAGGAACCACGGTCGTCGCTGAATATTGTCAACACACACGGTCAACGACCGACGAAACGACCTTTGGATATGTCCAAAGGTCGCATACCAAAACATTGAAATTGTTTAACCACAAATACTATTTACGATACATTCCACAGTAGAAAGAGAACGCATCACGCTGTCTCGCCGTTTTCGCAAACAAATTGTCTACCCACAATACTATTTGCGATGTCTGCAATATTTCAATCGACCATTTCTGCACGCACAGAAGCGAGATAAAAATATATTGCGGGCGCACTCCCGCGCCCATTCTGAAATGTATAAATACCCACTTACCGATAAATAAAGCATCATTAATTATTAATTATTAATTATTATTAATTGATTCATCCACTCTCTCTTTCCGCATTGCTAATTGACGTATTTTATTTAAATACCAAACAATCAAAATGATCAACACGTTCTACCAGAACCATTCCGCTAAACTGTATTGAAGCAGACTGGAGTTTAGATATTCGTGAATCAGGCAAACCAGAATAAATAGAAAATAAAATATTTTTTATTAAACCTTTGTAAAACTTGTAAATACTAAATTAAAAAACCATCTAATACGTTCCATCCATGTCGATCTATAGTCTGGCACTTCTTATTCTCTCACTGGTAGCTTAATCCTCGAAAAGTGAAACCACGAACATTAGGGTACTAGTGTACTCGTAATAAAAAAAAACACTTTTTTTCATGAACGATTTCAAACAAAACGGAATCCATACAATCGCCAAAATCAATCAAATTTGAAGACATCTATATTCATACGACTATATCCGATTGGATCCGTTTCTTGTTTATTAAAGTCATAAAGATAAATGTCTATGGTATTATCAAAGACAATATAAAATTTTATTGGTTCTGGCAGTGCTCTCTCATTTATGGTACACGTGTCATAGAGTATATGACGAGATTTTCAATAAAATCGTGGATTGTTTTTTTGGACGTTTGTAAGTTTTGTATATACACGTATAACAAAATCGGCAAAAAGTATATTTTGTAAATATTCTTAGTGTTTTCCAATAAAAAAAATCAATAAATACATACATTAAAACCATATACGGTGTCTCAAAAAACTATACAAACATTTCAAATGATTGAAAATTCAGTATTTATTAAGCTATATCTAATATTTAAACTTCAAATTAAAGAAGATAAACGTATTTGTTTTTTTTTCAATTGTTGTAAACGCTTCAATTATGGCTTTTCTGTCTGCACTGTGGATAGCGTGGTATCATAAACGTCACGATCTATTCTTTTTGTTATTTGGCCGCATTCTCTTTCAATGGCTGCTCTCAATTCATTAACTGTTGTAGGTTTTGTGTCATTTACTTTATTCTAGACGAGTTTTTATTAAAAATAGTGCATTAGTAGGTCTGCGGAGCGCGGTGGGTATTCAATGCTACCTCTACACCCGATCCATCTATTTAGCAAACTATCAACAAGACAGGCTCTCACATCACGACAGTAGTGGGGAGGTGCATCATCTTACTGGAAATAAGAGTCCTCCTCATTAGGTGGTCGATAGGAGTATCACTAAAAGATAAAGTTAAGAGATCACGCATTCGTGGTAGCCTGGAAGTCACTGACATAAATAGTAAGCGGGAAGAGCGACAGCTGAGATGGTACGGGCACATAAGACGGAGACCACCAGACCATACTGTAAATCAGGCAATGTCTGTGGATCTTCCTCGACAGAAGAAGACCAAATAACTCCTGGATGACTCAATGCTCCAAAATCCTGCAGAGAAACGGCTTAGATAAAAGCGACACCCAGAACTGAAGAATAACATATACACCTTGAGAACGAGAAGAGCCGACCCCAACAGCCTTCCTAGGCAATGAGTTGGGACAGTGCCAGGAAGAAGAAGATTCCTCTTCACCCCTAAACTCTTCATGAATGCGCAGTATGATAAATTTCTGCATCAAGTTCAGGTAAACGGATGGTATGAAAGTGTGTATAATATACATTATTTTGAAACATCTTATAATTTTTCTAATGCCGTGAATCCGGAAAATGAAACACAAAAATCTGTGACCTTGGCACAGATAGTGAAAAAAAATTAACTGTGGCCATGAAGAGAAAATGAAACATAACATATATGCAGAAGCTACTGTGTAACGTGAGTTTTGAAACACACGCTCTCGAAGTAAAACATGTCGGCAATCGGAAGGTTCCTATACTTTGTAATATTAAATAAGGTCGTTAATTTTTTAAATTATACATTTGTTTGGAACATTTAACAATAACAAATGAAATACGTTTATTGAAATTCGCATTTAGAGTACACACGCACTTAAAAAATAAAGTAACAATTAGGTAAAATATTACAAAATTTGATGTTTTAAAGTTATGAAATTCGAAAAAAAATTAGACGCATTCAACGCATAAAATTCGACACGACCATACACTTTTTAACGTTATAATTTTCCTAAATTTAATCTATGGGAGCGTTGTCTCAAATAATTATCCGGAACATACAAACCAAGACTGTTCAGGACGGATGGGTTAACTAGATTACTCCTGAGCAAACCAAAAAAGTGGCCACCCAATCGAAGAGATCTCCCACTTTCTAATGATCTGTAACTAAGCATCCCCAGAAAGAAGTGATTCCGGATGTGGAAGCATCTCCCATTTCATAGGCATCATCATACGCAGTCTGTCCTCCGGCAGTGAGAAAAAATACGAATATATATTGATCTTTGGGCCTGGTTCAGCTTTTTGCGAATGGCCTTCCGTTTGCATGCCTCCCCCCAGACGCTGGAACAAAATAATGCCACCGGCTCAAGTGCTCCCTTATAAAGCACTCTGAGAACCTCAGAAGACAGCCCCCAAGTAGGCTTAGCGGGTCTCGCCAACATTCTAGAGATTGTTGTTATTTTTTGGCACACCGTGTCGACGTGTTTGGACCAATTCAGGTTTCTATCCAGGATGACCCCCAGAATCCTGCAGCTGACAACCATCGCAATACTCACATCGTCAAGGTGTATACTAGGTTGGCGCTCTAACCTCTTTCGCGTTACGCACATGGCATGTGTTTTTGTGTTTGAGAATTGCAACTTGGCCCGCTGGCTCCAGCTGTTGATCTGGCAAAGTGTGCTGTTCGCTCTGGCCTCAGTTTCATCCAGCGTGTCTCCCACAGCGATCGCCAGTATGTCGTTTGCGAACGCTTGCACATGTGTGTCCTTCAGGAAATCCTCCTGGAGTAGGTCGTCAACGATGAAGTTCCAGAAAAATGGTCCACAAGAGGATCCCTGAACGTAGCCCAGCGACGTGGCCTCTGCAACAGCTTCGCCAACGTTCACTCTCACTGTGCGGTTTTCCAGGTATGAGTGGATAAGACGAAGCATGTTTCTCGGACAGGCTTTTTTCCTCAGTTGTTCCAGCAGAAACTATCTTAACAGTCAGAACTTATCCGATGAAGGAGTAAGGTGTCCTACCATCGGACCGAAACTCCGAACAAGCTATCCATCACTTGTAGCTACCACGTCCGCGTCCGCAAAAGACGACAGAAGAACTCCCCCAGATTTGTATTTTTCAAGAGAACACAAGTTTGAACCGAAGTTCTTCTCTTGTCCCGTCAACAGCCATAATCGGTTCTTTTCCTGGCTTTCCCCTCCATCTTCAGCAGATGTGGACAGTCCCGACTATTTGCCCTATGTTTCGTGTCACCCCTGTTCAAGCCGCGCTCTCCGATCCTGCAGCAATTGTGACATTTCTTGGCATCTTCTTTCTCCCTCATCGTGCATTCCGAGAAACGGTGATCCCCAGCGCAATGCATGCATTTATGCTTCTCCGTACACCGAGATGTCATGTTCCCGAAATTAAGACATTGAAAACACTGAAACTATGGTAAATAATCTTCTACGTGAATCCTGGAGAAGCCGAGATTGTCTCGACCCTTGCTAAACAGCACCGATCTCAATTGTGGGGACACCGATGTGACCACGTTCTTCAGGGTGTTGTTCCCATTTTGCAGGGTTCTAATGATCTTTTGGCGTTCCTGGATCTGACTACCTCCCAAGGTCTCGAATATATCGTCGCTCTGTAACAAGAGCTCTTCCATCAGGTATTGTTTTGTTTCCGCCTTGATGATGTCCTTAAATATAATAAGTGGCCTCTTCCTCCTGCCATTGGTCGCGGCAAGGTCTTTGACCGAATTTATGTTGCCCTTGAGCTTTGACAGGTGTCTCTTCCGGTCAAGTTATCACGACCCGATTTTGTGATATAGTTGACATACCGGTGATCCCTATTTGGAGTTCTTCGAGTTTCACAGCAGAGAGGAGACGCTTTTTAATGTTCTCGGATGTATCCTTGTCACTGCTTGTCACGACCACCGCGTACTTTTTTCCGGACCGTGTCCAGACGGAATATTAACCCCTGCTGGTGCGCATCCTCTGATGAGAGCCCCTGAGTACGATATTGGATTTAAAGTGAGACCCGAACCACTGGCTACCCCTGAATGAGCGACAGCTGGTTTGAACTGCGATCTATAGGCCTTGTTTTCTTCATTTAGAAGGGCCACCTCGCTTTTGATATCGTCCATCTTATCAATCAGGAGTTTTATGGCACCCTCAAACTCTTCAACTCCCCCACCCTCACAAGCTGTCTCAGTGTTTACACTTTCCCCACTCTGGAGCTCAACCAGACCGCCAATGATGCTCTTTGTTTCTTTTATTACCCTAATTATATCCGGTGATTCAGTTTTTTTCAAAATGTTTTCACTCAGTGCTATTGCCCTATCTTTGACACTGTTTTTATTCTTTCTTGTTTCAATTTTTGTAACAATTTTAGGACTGATATTGGACTTGTAAGTCGCTGGCTTTGCGACAACCTATGATAGACGTCACCAATGAATGCGCGAAGGGGTCGCCGGAAACTGAAGTCCTCATGAAGTACTGCAATCGTTCGTCCCGTTAATAATTTTCGTTATATTAACGTGGACTTGTTCCCTAATATTTTTGCAGTAAAATCCTCATTTTCTTTAGAAAAGTCCATGAATATAGTAAGTACGAGTAGATAGCACTTTAAATTTATCCCGAATACTCTGTTTTTAATTGTTTTGACAGTTAACAAAAATCGTTGATTTGAGGTTATAATTTCACTTTCAATTTACTCCGAATACTCTGTTTTTAATTGTTTTGACAGTTAACAAAATCTTTGGTTTGAGGTTATAATTTTGATTTTTGTCCATAAGAGATACAATCTTATAGCCTGAAGAAAATAAAAACTGTTAATATATAAAGCACAAAATTCCGCTTCGAATGATGTCAAGTACACCGCAGTTCATAACACTTTGCACATGAAATGATTTTTTTAGCGACTTTACTAATTATTTTTTTAGGACAGCTTACGCAAAACGACTTTACTAAAATGTGACAAAGTCACAACTGGTTAGGTTAGGTTAGGTTAGGTAAGGTTAGGTAAGGCTAGGTAAGGCTAGGTAAGGTTAGGTAAGGCTAGGTAAGGTTAGGTTAGGTAAGGTTGGGTAAGGTTAGGTAAGGTTGGGTAAGGTTAGGTAAGGTTGGGTAAGGTTAGGTAAGGTTAGGTTAGGTTAGTTTAGGTTAGGTAAGGCTAGGTAAGGTTAGGTAATGTTAGGTAAGGTTAGGTTCTGGTGTGTTATAATAATAAGACGATGAAAAGCATTCTGAGATGGTTTGAGCATGTAAAACGACTGAATGAAGAAAGGCTAACAAAACATATACAGTGCAAACGTGACTTCTAAGCGTGGTAGAGGAAGACCAAGGAAAGTATAATATAATTTGATCAAGTGACTAATATTTTATAAGAAGGAAACATGTGGTCAGATGAATCGTAAAAGAAGGTGTATGGATGTACAGATGCAAAGAATGCGAGTCGAAATATGATGTCAAGCATTTTACGTACTAGATCATGAAGGTCGTCATAACTATATGTCAGAGTTGGTTTCAATACATATTTAAAGAGGAAAAATGTTGAGAAACTGTGATTTTCACATATTGAATTATTGGCTTGTAGCCAGAATTAGATTGCATTTGAAAAAAATAGAATGTCATTTATAAAGTCCTGTGGAAATGGGAGGAATCGAATAGTGACTAAGGGCTCCACTCCTTTCCGCTCAATGGCCCAACCCCGTATTGGCACTGCGCGCCCTTTGTAGATACTAATAATATCTTATATAATCTGTCTACATTCATTAGTTAAATAGACGATCTTCATAGTCTAGTAGTAAAATTATTGACTTCCATTCAAGGATTTCGGATTCAATTCCCGATGATACCCATAAAAAAGGGTGCCAGTCTGGTTAAATACTTCATCTGGTAACATTACTCGTACGTGTCGAGCGGCATTGTCACCAATAGGTTCAATGGCGTACCGCGAGTTCCGTGTCTACTCCAGACGTTTTAAGTCCGAGGGTCACATAATTTTTTTTCAATTCAAAGTACAATTTTATATACCGCTGTTTACAGAGCAAACTCTCGTCAAGGGTCCTCGGGACTCAAATGTAAACAGTACAATCTTATAGGATAATCGGTATGTAGTAAACTCTTCCAACCTACCAGAAATATGTTTACGAAGCTTTAAGTGAAAGCTAGACTGAAACATTTAAAAAAGAAATTGGTTTCCAACGGGAATCGAGCCCACAACCTCCGGGTTGGAAGACAGGCGTCTTACCAACTAGGCCACGACAGTTGTTGTAAAAGAAGTTACATGCCAGCAAAAAAATTAAATTATTATTTATTTGTGTATATTGCATTTCATATATATAATCATTTCCTGACTCTTTGAAGGTTGGCAGAGAAGACAGATTTCCACACTTTTCTATCCATACATATTGTCATAGACTCTCTCTTGTTTCTCACACTTTTTATCTTTTCCTCTGTTAAAATGAGTTTAATTATCGCCTTCCACCCTTTGCTCGATCTACCCCTTTCTCACTCTTACTTATATATTTTTTTAACCTGGCGAGTTTATTGCCATATGGCAATCTCTTCCAACTAACCAGAAATATATTTTTATAGGCCCTAAATGTTAACCAGACTGGAATCCTATTTAAAAAAAATCTGGGTTCCAGTTGGGATCGAACCCGCAACCTCCGGATCGTCAGACAAGTGTCTTACCACCAGGTTACGGAGGTCGTCACTTACTCCAGACAAATATATTTGTTTCATAAGGCTTTCGTTATTCATTCTATCAATATGACCAAACCATTTCAAGCTTTCTTTCTTTATTTTTATTGTTATATTCATACCCAACAAACAATAACCCTTTATTTATTCATTTTTTTCTCTATCAAACACTGTGATATCAGCAAACATTTTGTTGTATTAACTGAATGGGTTGTATTGACATCAGTTATATCGTTATTTTTTTAAATGTACACATAACATATAAGGTGTGTGCTGAAAAACATCAGATGTCCTCACGATCTTTCTTGTGTAATTTTATCACATTTAATTTTGTCTTGTGTAATTTTATCACATTTAATTTATTCTCGTGTAATTTGTCACATTTAATTTCGTCTTGTGTAATTTTATCACATTTAATTTCTTCTTGTGTAATTTTATCACATTTAATTTCGTCTTGTGTAATTTTATCACATTTAATTTCTTCTTGTGTAATTTTATCACATTTCATTTTTTCTTATGAAGTTTCGTTTTAACACCACAATTATTACTTCTCTAAAATCTGTTTAAGTCAAACTTACGTGAAATATCCTGTCCACATGATCCTTGGCCGAGGTGTCTTGGACCGATGGTGCAGTTGCTCTGCCCAACATCTCGTAGATGGAGGTTACCACGTCAGTCATCTCCGACTTGGTAATCCTTCCGTCTCCATCGACATCGTAAAGAGCGAACACCCACTGCAGCTTATCTTGGGTGCTTCCTCGAGATACACGAGACAGGATGCTGAGGAATTCCTGAGAGAAAAAAAGAAAAAAAATCTTATAAAAATACGTTCTCCTTTTAGAATACCCCCAAAAGACACCTTTAGAGTGATTTACACATTGAAGATTACTTATAGAATCCATCCTGTCGCGTAGGTCATGACAGCATCGCGTCTCTCATGATAGTCTCTGACAACTTCACTTCATCCCTCCCTGAACTCGAAAGGCAGTTAAGGGTAGTCCAGTTGCGTCTCTCTCTTGGTCAGTTCAACATATTGGGATTCTTCCCCGCGTCCACTAACCACAAAACTCTTCAAACTGTCTCCTAGATTAGCGGTCGCCAAAGTGGTGGTCTGCGAGAAAATTTCGCTGGTCCGCAGATAAATATGGACATTATTTGCATTTTTTAATCCACAGCAAACCAACCCGGAAAAATAAGTGACTTGCACGGATGAACGATGCAAGATGTATGAAATCATGACATTCTCGTAAGACGTGTAGCTAGCTGCATATCACATGTTTTGTCTTACTCTCGCCCCGTTTCGCACTCTTCAAATGTTTCACAGTGCGGCTCTTCTTTATATATGTTGTTTATAGTTAAGGCATTAACGTTGTGGAGGTTTAAAGACATTGTAATTTATTTTTAACAAACACTGTTTATTCCACTTTTTTGTTACGGTATAACCCTACCGGTTTCAAGGCTTTCACCTCATCTTCAGGGGAGCGCAAACAAGACTAAATGCTGTTCGAACTGGTATCGATATAGACACTTCAACGGTTGGAGGCTGGGGGGTGAGGAAGGCTAGGGATAATTTCGACCAAGAGCGGGGAGATTTTGGGGAAATAACTGTTCAACAGATGCTCCGATCGGTATACTGACTTAGAAATTTCTAGGGCCTCTAATCTGTCCAATTTATTTCCGTTGCCGCTAATATGTAAGAATTTGGCATCATCGATAGAAAAAGTATGATTCTCACGGTGACAATGATTAGCCATTTCAGAATAAATTAGAGGATTTGTTAAGGCAGATTGGTGTTCACGAAATCTCTTTTCAAAAGATCATCCTGTCTTTCCTATATATAAATTATCACAGTCAGCACATAAAAGTTTATACACACCACTGTTGCTAAGTATTCCATTTTTGCCTTTCCCATTAAATAAGAGTTTCCGGAGATTAAAGTTAGTGTAAAAAGCTGGTTTTATGTGACTTGGAATATTTTTGGTTATTTCATTTGATATATTTTTTATAAATAGGACTTTGCTCCATTTATAGGTATGCTTATAGGTGTCGTTAAATATATAATCTTTACGTTCTCCTTCTTTATATATATTTTATTCCTATTAGTGGTCCGCGGGATTTAAAATTATGAATTTAGTGGTTCGTGAGGTTCTAAAGTTTGGCGACCGCTGTCCTAGATCACGAGTAATGTGCCCAAAAAATCGAAGGACTCATCGAAGGCATATTGTCGACAATTTGTCGGTAATACTCAGTTCTTCGAGAATAGAGGCATTCGTCATGCTGTCAATGGAATTTTTAACACCCTTCTTCAGCACCACATTTAAAATGCATCGAATAGAATATTTAACAATAAATAGCATCGTTATTTCACTAATTACGAGTACATTAATCCTCGCTACACGTGTTTCTACCTCCTATCCCGAGACTTTCTTTAGGCGAAATGATCCTGGTTTGTTACGTGAGCAATGTTTAGGTAAGGCTGGTGTCATGTTACAATGGATCACCTACATCGAAAGGGAGTGATTTTATTATTTTTTTATTAATTTAACCCTTCCTGTGCTAAAAAAATCTGCGCGTTCCGGTGCTGTGTATTGAATACACATGTAAAAATGAGCGATTTAAAATTGGAAAAATAAGAATATTCATGTCCAATCGCTTAAATTAATTAAATTTGAAGTCAAAAGTGATGATCATTGAGATTTAATTGCTGAAAACATGAAAAAAACATCGGCTGACGTTCACAAAATGGGCAAAGAGACCACCTCAAATTAATACCTTAGAGCTACTGAGAGTTGAGACGAACTAACATTGTATATGTTATACCTCGAAGGAAGAAACATAACTGCAAACTGAGATTCTATTTCTTGCGTTCCCATTTACCGAGAGTGAGAGTGAGACGTGAATAGCGTCGCTTCCTCACCCATATCGGTTTTAGAATGAATATACCTACATCACACACTGGCACACGTTTGATTGTGTTGGTGAATTTATTCCCGATTGTCACAAAATATCTCTGATGTGGCCGATAAGTGCTAATTATTATTAATATTATTTTTTCATTCAATGCGTAAATGTATTACGGAGGAATATCTAAAATCTGAACCCAGTATCCATTATATTTGTAGAGATATTAAAGTTTTTAGAAGCAATGTGTACTTGTTGCACATCACAGGACAGGAAGGGTTAATGAAGTAATCTATAAGACCAATATTTGCCAAAGGCTATTCCCATATACGAACACCTGCATACTAACTTATAACTAGATAACAATTCTTACAACAAATTATTTTAATACTAATTATCACATACGTATTCACTCGTTCAGGATACTTGCATTCCATCACATTCACTCAGACCTTGGTACTCTCTGCTAATACTCGTACTGTAGGTGGACCAGTCAGGCAACAGGTGATGCTTCGAGAGCCAGTGCTTATAACGGAAAGGTAGGTTGGACTGGCTTTCGTAAGCCTTCAGGGCAACGATCAGAGAATATTATCAGAGGAGTTTTGTTGACTTTTGTAGAACTCGACATATTCCTAAACACTTAAAATCTTTGTGCTTTTCCATTCAGAATTTATTTATTTATACAGTCAACCACATAAAACAGTTCTCACACGTACTGATTATTATTTATTTTCGACATTTTTAACACTACACCAAGTGTTCATATATGGTTAATATAGACAAAATCATTAGTTGTCCTCCAAAACTGTATGGCAGACAGAAAACGGAGGTAGTTAATACCCTTACATGACAAAACTTACCAGATATTTACATCATACACCAGGTGTAGAAGTGTAACAACAAAAAAGTGGAAGACATATGGGTGCCCTCATTCAAGAGCATACCGGTGCCCTCACCTTCAGGGCGCTACATAAATCCTACTTTTGTTTACTATTAGAAGAACTATCACTATCACAAAGAAAATGCGCCTAATTAAGTCTCTCGTCTTCGCAATATTCATGTATGGTGCAGAGACTTGGACTCTGAGAGCAAGTAAAAGACATTGAATAGATGCATTTGAAATGTGGTGCTGGAGAGGATATAACACATTCTATAGACAGCAAGGGGAACTAACACCTCAATTCTCGAATAACTGAAATCACCGACAGATTGTCGACAATATGTCTTCAACGGGTCATTTGATTCTTTGGATATATTATATTGCTCATGGCTTATAAGACAGTTTTGAGAGTTTTGTGATTACTGGAGGCGTGGAAGGACGACGCACAAGAGGTAGAACCCCAATGTGTTGGACTGTCCAAGTGAGAGACGCAACTGGACTACCCTTAACAACTGTCTTTCTGGCCACGGAGTACAGGGATGGATGGAGAGCAGTCGTCAGGGGCTATCATGGGAGTCATAATGCTGTCACGAGCTGCACAGCAGGATGGTATTACAGGCGGCCCTCGACTTTCGCACAATTCGCTATTTTGCACATTTTTTTAAATTCAATTTTTTAAAGATTTTTGTCGATAATGCAAAAAATGTTCGCTTCCATGCAGTTGTTCCCACTTTTTTGGAAGAACTATTATATATGGAACGCAATAAACAATATTGGAGACTCGTGGGCTGAAATAAAAGAGTCAACAATGAAAGGTTCCTGGTAACAATTATGCCCACAAATGACGAGTGATTTTATTAATTCTGATGAAACTCTAGAAACTATCACAGATGAAATAGTCAGCCTAATGAATGAACTAAACTTGGACGTCAACAACGAAGATGTTAATGAGTTGATTGAATCTCACTCAGTACTCCTGTCAAATGAATACTTAATTGAGTAACAAGAGTTAAATGGAATACACAGTGAAGGTGAGGAAGAAGAAGCTAGTAAAGTCGTCAAGACTTGGACAATCAAAAATATGAATGAATCCTTTATGCATCTTGACTATCATGGAAGAATGTGATGGAAGACCAATGGAGAACGTATATCTCAAGTACGTAGGGCGATTGAGAAAGACACAGCATGCTATAGAACTCTTTATCAAGAAAAGAAAAAAAAAGGTGGTATTCAACTAACTCTTGACAAGTGTATAAAGAAAACAGCTGAAAGCACTTATGATAAACACGCCTCGTTAACTTAATTATATATATTTATAAATAAATATTTTTAATATATTATTGATAAATAAATATTTTGAAATGGAATTTTTGACGTTTTTTTTTACATCCCCCTACTTTCGAACATTCAACATTCGCACACATTTTCAGGAACCAATTATGTGTGAAAATCGAGGGCCGTCTGTATTGTAAATATTTTAATGATACGTGAAATCGATTGTTTTTTAATATGCCCGTGCGTTGAGGGTAACTATAAGAATTAAAGTAAAATGAACACTAAATTAAAGGAATGTTATAATATTTATTAGAAAATAATGAAAATACACAATATTATATAAAAATATTATTAAATAATCTATAACTATGAAATACGTTTAAAAAAAATATAAATACATATATTAAACTAGAAGTATGATTTATTATACTACTTGGTGCGTCCAGAAAGTAAAGAACGATTGCGCACCACGTCCTGCGCCCACCACCGCGATCGTATGCGCCCCAGTTATTTAGTTATGCCAAAATATAAACACATATATTAGACTAGAAGTATGATTTATTATAGTACTAGGCGCGTCCAGAAAGTAAAGAACGATTGCGCACCACGCCCTGCTCCCACCATCGCGATCGTTTGCGCGCTAGTTATTTAGTTATGCCAAAACGTTCTTTACTTTCTGGACGACCCACGTATTTCACTGCCAAAACTTTATATACTATTATATTCTACTTTTTAATAGATTTAAAACTGTAGTAGATTGTATAACACTTTCTTTGTATACAGTATAACTCGGCAGGCATAAAGAGGAGAAATATAAGAAGAAATAAACGAATTATCTACGCCACAGGTTCGCTTTCCAGCTGAATTGACGTTGCAATGGCGAGGGGATCCTCGACGAAGAGCTACGAGGGCCCAGCAACGACGAGAAGTACTCGTATCATCCATACTGAGCTATGAGCTACACGACAGGATTATAAAGAAAGGAGTTATAAAATGGTTTGAACATGTGAAGATAATTATGAAAGAATGATTGAGCATATAGACTCTCCATTTTTTATCACACGAGCGTTACTGTCTTTAAATAGTGATTCAATTGCGTTTAAACATCCATCCTTATACAATACTATTTCAATACTTTCAACAATTTTAACACGATCATGCGTGTTTTATAGAAGAAGTTGCCGACCTTAACCTGGGATACAAGATGGGTGACAATATGCTAAACATCATATGTTATGCTGACGATGCCACCATCATAGCCGAATCAGAGGAAGACCTGCAACAAATGCTACATCGATTCCACACTGCTTCCAAAAAATACAACATGTCTATCTCAATCAGCAAGACTAAATGCATGACTCTAGCCAGAGAGCAAGTTCGATGCAGTGTGGCGATCAATGACTGACCGATTGAACAAGTTACAAAATTTAAATACTTGGGTGCTAGCATAATATGCAATAATTACCTCTATGGCGAAGTACTTGAACAATTACAAAAGGCGGCAGCTATTTCCGGATGTTTAAAGAACACTTTCTGGAAAAACAAGTATATGAACATCCAAAGCAAGGTGAGGATATATCATACAAGACCTGTGCCCGCCCCATAATGACATACAACATAGAGTCCAGAGCCGACACTGTCAGAACCAAAAATCTCCTTCGAACCAGCGAAATGAAGGTACTCAGGAGTATCGCTGGTAAAACCCTTCGTGATAGAGTACGTAACACAGGAATGCGAAGGATGTGCGAAGTTGAAGATATTGTCAGATGGGAACGACAGAGAAGAAGGTTCTGGAACGAACACCTATCCAGAATGGCGGAACCGAGAGCCGTAAGAATGGCCAGAGACAGTATCACCCAAGCGAGCAGACCTCCAGGACGACTTCCCAAAATATGTAAAGACAGCTGGCAGTCGACGTCACAAGAGGGAAACGATGATGCAGGACCATAACAGGCCAACAGGCCTAAAAGAAGAGGAAGAAGAAGAAGATACGTGTTTTCTTAGTGTATCAATGAAAAAAATACATTTTCACTATGACAACACTTGCATAGAGTTTACCTAACCACACATAAACTGATGACTTTGTTATAAGTACACTTTATTTAACACTTGCCTTACTGTACTAAACAATTCCGCCAGCCACTGTGCTGGACGCTCAGCATCCAGTGAATAATGTATGTTTTAAATTAAAATTATGCAAAATCTGCTAGGTTATTTTTTGTAATTAGCTATAAAATTATTTTATTATGTAAGTCCTGGTCACTCACTATCCATCATAGGGTGGCAAGTGTTAAGAGCACTTTCAATTCTACAGTTTGTATTTATTCAACAATTTTATTGCAAATACACTATGGCGGGCTTGTTACCAGGTGACGATTTCTTCCAATCAACTAGACAAAAGTAAATTCAAATGACAATCTGTTCCCATGAACATATACATACGTGAGCAAACGCCCAAAAACACGGACAATCGCCCGAACGTTCATTTTCATATAAAGTGAGATACCACCATCAATCAAAGGAAAAGGAAGGGATGGTTGAGGGGGAAGGGAGGGATGGTGGAGAAAAAGGAAAAATCAGGTAAGAAATACGTTATATTACTGTCTAGATTTTTTTCAGTCGTTTCTTAAAGCGTCCCAAGGATGGAGCGAGTCTAACATTGGTTTGTAACTGGTTCCAGAGTCTCACTGCATGGACAGTAAAGGACGATGAAAAAAAATAAGAGCAGCGAAGAGTGGTGAACCGGAAAGGCCAATAAACAATATATTATTTATAGTTAAGGCATTAACATTGTGGAGGTTTCAAGACATTGCAATTTGTTCAAATACTGTTTATTCCACTTTTTGTAACGGTGTAACCCTACCGGTTTCAAGGCTTTCTCCTCATTATCAGGGGAGCACAAACAAGACTTGTTTGTTTGCTCCCCTGATGATGAGGTGACAACCTTGAAACCGGTAGGGTTATACCGTTATAAAAAGTGGAATAAACAGTGTTTGATAAAAATAAATTACAACCAATAAAAAATCTCTGTTTGCGCGTTACGCTAGTCAATGACCGGAAAGACGCTGAAAATTTGATTGTGACTAAAAGCAAATGAAAACCCACAAAGAACAAGAATATATTAATGTAAATGTCGTTATAATTATAGCTAAAAGGGTCAGGGACTTGTAATATGACGCGTTCTTGATTGTCACCACAGCAGGTGTTGGCCGGGTATTGTACCTGGCAGCGGGTTTCGCCGTTGTTTTACTCGTATGTTCATCATCTTCCTCGTCATAGTCTGTATTCGCTCTTCTCCAGCGATTTCTCTCTTCAAGTGCCATATGGTCGACAAAGATATCGCCAAAATCTCTTGACTTGTTTAATTTGCTTACTTCTACTATAAGCTGTAAAAATAAAGACATAAGCTGTAAAAACAAATATATAAGCTGTAAAAATAAAGACATAAGCTGTAAAAACAAATATATAAGCTGTAAAAATGATGATGATGATGATAAGGTAAAAACCTTGAAACCGGTAGGGTTATACAGTTACAAAAAGTGGAATAAACAGTGTTTGATAAAACAAATTACAATAAGTTTAAACCTCCACAATTTTATTTATTTATTAAATAACTTTTATTGCAAATACAATCAGGCGGGCCCATTGCCAGGCGGCAATCTCTGGCAATCCAGCCAACCAGACAAAAGTAAATGAAGCAAGTTACGTGGTCGTATAAATCATTCAAATGACTATCCATCCCCACGAAATCCATAAACGCATACGTGAGCATATACCCAGGAACCCCACAAAGACGGACAATCACCCGAACATTATTTTTCATATAAAGTGAGATATCATCAATCAAAAGGAAAGGAAGGGATGGTGGAGAGGAAAGGAAAAGAAAAATCAGGAATGAAACACGTTATTATACTGACTAGAAATTAAGAGTTTTTTCATTCGCTTCTTAAAGCATGCTAAGGACGAAGCGAGTCTTATATTGGTTTGTAACTGATTCCAGAGTCTCGCTGCATGGACAGTAAAGGACGACGTAAAGAAAGAGGAGCGGTGAACTGGAAAGGCCTTTAAACAATATCTGTTTGAGCGTAGCGCTAATCCATGATTGGAAAGACGCTGAACATTTTCGGCCTGATAAGAGGGTGCGGCGGGACAGTTAAGGATATTATGGAATAGATACAGTATATCGTCTATTTCTAGCATTCAACCAGTTCAATGCCTTCTGGTATGAAGATATATGATCGTACTTTCGTAGGTTGAAAATAAATGTTAAGACACATATTTTGAAGACGCTGTAATTTGTTAATTGGTTAATTAACTATAATATAAATAATATCTTATATGGATATTTCGGCGCCCCCTTTGGCATGACGCCCCTAGGCAAATGCCCAGGTTTATGAAACACATTGTAAATGCCTTAGTTATAAATAATATAATATATAGAATTTAAATACGTGGGTTGTCCAGAAAGTAAAGAACGTTTTGGCATAACGAAATAAAAACGAAAGATATCAACACAAAATTTTATTTACAAAGTCACAGTACCTTACTCTATTTTTCAATGTATTTTTTTTCAATGTTTTTTCAATGTAGCTGTCAAGGCACTTATTGTAACGTGGAACCTATTTTTCAATTCCGATGTTATACTCTTCTACCGACAAAGATTTGAGTCAGGATGTCACTTCTTATTTGAGGTCTTCATCGTTTGCGAACTGTTTTCCACCCGAAAATTCCTTTAATTTCGGGAATAAGTGAAAATCACTCGGTGCCAAGTCAGGGCTGTAAGGAGGATGCCCAAAAATTTCCCACTTAAGACGTTGAAGTTCTCGCTGTGTTCATGCTGATGCATGAATCAAAACAACCTTTTCCGACAACTGGTTCTTCCTTGATTAAGCATTATGCACCATTTCCTCACTGAAGCCTCGTTTATTGCACTATCACCATAAACATTCTTTATTTGCCTTTCAATTTCGATAGGCCGAACATTTTGTGCATTCAGAAAACGAATGACACTACACACTTCACATTTGGCGGGATTATCGATGGGCGCACCCATTTTGAAAAGTTACAGAACAAAGACGCACGACCGTTCAGCAATGAAATTCGGCTCGAACTGAAGCGACGGAAGGAGCTAACTGTCGCGCATACGATCGCGGTGGTGGGGGATCGGCGCAGGGCGTGGTGCGCAATCGTTCTTTACTTTCTAGACGCGCCTATTACAATAAGTTTAAATCTCCACAATGTTAATGCCTTAACTATAAATAATATCTTATATGGATCTTTCGGCGCCCCCTTTAGCATGAAGCCCCCAGGCAAATGCCCAGGTTCACAGTGTTAATGACTTAATTATAAATAATATATAAAATTTAAATAATTAGACTGTTCTTACATCACTTTCGCAATTTTTGGCTTTTATATAAAACGTGAGAAATTTCCAACAATCGACAAATTTGTGATTTTTATTGAACATTACGTGTTCTCTATACCAGCCCGTTGAGCATCTCAAAATAATATTTACATTCGGTTTAAGGACTCTATACAGCATTGAGAATTTGTGGTCTGGATGATGGCGTGGGGGATAAAAATAACCTGGTGGATAGCCAATTCGGTAATTAATAGTGATGCAAGTTGCCTGGGCTATTTTGTACACATATCTATTATGGAGGAACACTTTCCCTGGCGTCTCATCTGTGTCATTCTCCACTTTGTATTTTTCGACTTTATCTGAAAAAGATAAAAAAATACGCCTATGAATTGTATTGTACTTTGTTTAGTTCATCACTGTTTCGTCTCCTTAATATAACGGTATAACTCTATGGCCCCCGTTAGGCGCCCGTTACACGGTCAATCTGGATCGCAATCCGTGATCGCCGATCAATGATCGCGGTCAAGATTGACCGTGTAATGAGCGGATTGATGGATTGATCAATCGGATCGCAAAATATCTGGATATTTTGAAATCACGCTTGCGATCCGCTGCTCGCGATCGGGATTGTTCGTGTGAGGTCGTGTAAGATCGCGTCAGTCAACGCTTACACACCGATAGAGATGGACGTATGCTCTCTATCGGGAATTTTAAAGAAAATAAAGCCGCAATCGGCTGAATTGACGATAAATAAATAAATAAACAAGTTGACGTGAGAAAAAAAAATGTCTGAGATCGAATTATAGGAGAAAATTAAAAAAAATTACAAATTCAAGCTTCACTGATAGATGCAGGAGACATGATAGCAGAAAATTTAAGGTCTTCAATATTTCTGCCTGTAGCGAGATAACGCAATGTTACTGCTAATTTTTCTTCAGGTGTTTTACTTTTTCTCAAACAAGTATCTTGTTTAGATATGTATGAGGTTATCATTTCTAACAACTCATCAAAACATTTTCCACTCATCCTGAAGTCATTTATATAGTCATCTTTTTTAGCAGTTAATCGTATTTATTTTAGTAGATTTAAATGGGTATACAATTATCTCATTCGTAGCCACTGTTTAACCCAATGTTTCCTTCGAACTCGCTTTTACAAAGTTACGGCCAGAACTAGGGCTACAACAGCTTATATTTTTTAATTTTTACGTCCATTTTGAGTTGAGAAAGATGTTGACGCGGCGGCTGCGGGGTGTGGACTGATGGAAATCGGATTGATCGTGTAAGGCGCCCGTTACACGGTCAATCTGGATCGCAATCCGTGATCGCCGATCAATGATCGCGGTCAAGATTGACCGTGTAATGAGCGGATTGATGGATTGATCAATCGGATCGCAATCCGTGATCGCCGATTTGCATCGCGGATTGCGATCCAGATTGAGCGTGTAACGGGCGCCTAATGTAGTCGTGCGATCCGTCAATCCGTGATCAACGAATTGGATCGCGGATTGCGATCCAGATTGAGCGTGTAACGGCTGCCTATCGGTTTCAAGGTGCACACCTCATCATTAGGGCAGTATAAACAATAACGAATTATGTTCGAACTGTTACCAACATAATTTTTTTAAAATTTATTTAATACTTTTATTGCAAATATAATCTGGCGGGCTTATTGCCAGGTGACAATCTCTTCCAACCAACCCGATAGAAGTAAATGAAGCAAGTTACGTGGTCGCATAAATCATTCAAATGACTATCCATCCCCACGAAATCCATAAATATATACGTGAGCATATGCCCACGAATCCCACAAAGACGGACAATCACCCGAACATTATTTTTCATATAAAGTGAGATATCATCAATCAAAAGGAAAGGAAGGGATGGTGGAGAGGAAAGGAAAATAAAAATCAGGAATTAAACACGTTATTTTACTGACTAGAAATTAAGAGTTTTTTCAGTCACTTTTTAAAGCATGCCAAGGATGCTTCTTAGCCTGTTCACCGCGTTAAAAATCAAATTCCACGAATCCTGTGCGCGGTACAATTTCAGCGTTTTTTAAATTTCTAAGTTTAAACACATATTTTGTTTAGAACCACTGATATTTGATTACAACACCAAGTAAACATGACACTTAAGTAATTTTCTGATAATAAATAATAGTCATTACTCTTAAAGAGACTCATTAAATAAAGGAGATAAACTTAACATTACGTAAAATAAACAAAGGAATGCTACGATCAAATCAATGCTTCATGACACTCACCCAATCAAATGCATATAGCACTAGTAATGTTTATTTACGTAAGAGAGACTTAGTAATGTTTATTTACGTAAGAGAGACTCATCGGAGGACTCGATCCGCGTGACAGGTCGTTAATGCTGGAAATATTGAGAAACCAAAAAAATTCGGCGCTCTGTTTATTCAACAATATCTCATAAACTAATATATTATTTGACAAGGTTTTCAGAGATGTCGCTAGAATAAAGATTATTTAAAATTTTAGTTCCATTTTCATGCCGGTTTTGTGTCATTTTTTTTAAGTATTTGTGATTTGAAACTTGGATTGTCGTCAGATCACAGGCGTTTGTGCTTCCCGCGGGGAACACGTTAAAGCATGCCAACATACACACGCGTCAAACGGTAAATATTCGGATTGGGGATCGTGGGTGAAGGTAGGCTGGAAACAACTTCAGCAAGCAGCAATGAAATCTGGGAATGTATGATATATATTTACCAGATGTACCAACCTCTCAAGTTTCTTTGCGCGTGATTCTATATAAATATTGAACAGCCAGGGTGATATAACGCATCCTTGTTTTACCCTTTTTGAAATATTATTAAACCATCCATTCAAGGTACTTTTCAATCTAATACATGTTGTGCTTCTAGCACACGACAACTTCAACAAGCGGCGGTGAGATCTTGGAACGTATGTGTTTTCCAGATGTTCATCCCAACGCACTGACTTGGATATTTCCAAGGTCTCTAATCTGTCCAATTTATTTCTGTTACTTCTGATATGCAAGAATTTGGCATCATCGATAAAAAATGTGTAATTTTCACGGTGACAGTGATTAGACATTGCAGAATAAATTAGACGATTCTTTAAGGCGGATTTGCGTTCTCTAAGTATCTTTCCGAAAGATTTTTTTTTTAACCTGGCCAGTTTATTGCCATGTGGCAATCTCTTCCAACCAAACAGAAAGATGTTTTATAGGCCCTAAGTGTTAACCAGACTGGAATCCTATTTAAAAAATCTGGGTTCCAGCGGGGATCGAACCCGCAACCTCAGGATCGGCAGACAAGTGTCTTACCACCAGGCCACGGAGGTCGTCGATCTTCCTGTCTTTCCTGTATAGAAATTATCGCAGTCAGCATATAAAACTTTACATACCCTTGTTATCTTATCCTACCCTCATGATGAGGTGAAAAACTTGTATCGTACAACATTTTCGTTTATACAGGCGGGCTTTACGGGCGTTTTGCCATTTGGCAATCTCTTCCAGCCAACCAGAATGATTTCAAAGAGGCCTTACGCGAAAATTAGGCTGCTTTTTTCCATATCTGGATTCCAGCAGGAGTTGAACCCGCAACTTCCGGGCTGGGAGACCGGCGTCTTATCAACTAGGCTACGGAGGGCATCCAAGCTTGAAACCGGTAGGGTTATACCGTTACAAAAAGTGGAATAAACAGCGTTGGACTAAACAAATAACAATGTCTTTAAACCTCCACAGTGTTAATTCCTTGACAATAAACAATGAATTTTTCCTTTAATAGACACATTGAGCTTAGTATTAGGGAGATATAAGGAGACCTTAGGATATCTTTTCTTAAAATAAAAGTGGAAAATGCCAGTGTACTCTTATCGCCTCACATGTGTGCCATCGGATCCAGTACAGCAGTGTGACCAGTGAGCTTGCTGGTTTGCAACGGCTCACCCATGTAAAAAAACAAACTCCACGGCACAGCTTCGTTTTTCAACTGAATTGACATTGGAATGGTGAGGGCATCCTCGACTACAAGGCCCAGCAACGTTAGAATGGTGAGGGCATCCTCGACAACGAGGCCCAGCAACGTTAGAATGGTGAGGGCATCCTCGACAACGAGGCCCAGCAACGTTAGAATGGTGAGGGCATCCTCGACAACGAGGCCCAGCAACGTTGGAATGGTGAGGGCATCCTCGACAACGAGGCCCAGCAACGTTGGAATGGTGAGGGCATCCTCGACAACGAGGCCCATCAACGTTAGAATGGTGAGGGCATCCTCGACAACGAGGCCCAGCAACGTTAGAATGGTGAGGGCATCCTCGACAACGAGGCCCAGCAACGTTGGAATGGTGAGGGCATCCTCGACAACGAGGCCCAGCAACGTTGGAATGGTGAGGGCATCCTCGACTACGAGGCCCAGCAACGTTAGAATGGTGAGGGCATCCTCGACAACGAGGCCCAGCAACGTTGGAATGGTGAGGGCATCCTCGACAACGAGGCCCAGCAACGTTAGAATGGTGAGGGCATCCTCGACAACGAGGCCCAGCAACGTTGGAATGGTGAGGGCATCCTCGACAACGAGGCCCATCAACGTTAGAATGGTGAGGGCATCCTCGACAACGAGGCCCAGCAACGTTGGAATGGTGAGGGCATCCTCGACTACGAGGCCCAGCAACGTTGGAATGGTGAGGGCATCCTCGACTACGAGGCCCAGCAACGTTGGAATGGTGAGGGCATCCTCGAGTACGAGGCCCAGCAACGTTGGAATGGTGAGGGCATCCTCGACTACGAGGCCCAGCAACGTTGGAATGGTGAGGGCATCCTCGACTACGAGACCCAGCAACGTTGGAATGGTGAGGGCATCCTCGACTACGAGGCCCAGCAACGTTGGAATGGTGAGAGCATCTTCGACTACGAGACCCAGCAACGTTGGAATGGTGAGGGCATCCTCGACTACGAGACCCAGCAACGTTGGAATGGTGAGGGCATCCTCGACTACGAGACCCAGCAACGTTGGAATGGTGAGGGCATCCTCGACTACGAGGCCCAGCAACGACAACGACTATGTAGGCTATTTGCAATTACTTTATCATCTGTCTACTTACTTTCTCTATTGTAATTGCAGCCATTTCCATCTTTGAAATTATTGATACTGCCGTTACAAAAGTCTTCCAACATAACAAGGTTTTTGTATGCAGGATGCGGTAGGTCACTTGCGCAGGACCCACCGTCGAAGATTGAGGTCACGACGATAATAAATGATCCTATCGATATATTCATATTCATGTCTTCGTTTCGTATAAGTCGAACCTTAAAAAATAAGATAGTATATATTATAATTATAAAGATTATAATTTGTTTATAATTTATAGTCAAGACATATGCTATGCTGACGATGCCACCATCATAGCCGAATCAGAGGAAGGCCTGCAACAAATGCTACATCGATTCCACACTGCTTCCAAAAAATACAACATGTCTATCTCCATCAGCAAGACTAAATGCATGACTCTAGCTAGAGAGCAAGTTGAATGCGGTGTGGCGATCGACGACACACCAATTGAACAAGTTACAAAATTTAAATACTTGGGTGCTAGCATAATGTGCAATAATGACCTCTATGGCGAAGTACTTGAACAATCACAAAAGGCCGCAGCTATTTCTGGATGTTTAAAGAACACTATCTGGAAAAACAAGTATATGAACATCCAAAGCAAGGTGAGGATATATCATACAAGACCTGTATCCGCCCCATAATGACATACAGTATAGAGTCCAGAGCCGACACTGTCAAAACCAAAAATCTCCTTCGAACCAGCGAAATGAAAGTACTCAGGAGTATCGCTGGCAAAACCCTTCGTGATAGAGTACGAAACACAGAAATCCGAAGGATGTGCGAAGTTGAAGATATTGTCAGATGGGGACGACAGAGAAGAAGGTTCTGGAACGAACATGTATCCAGAATGGCGGAACCGAGAACTGTAAGAATAGCCAGGGACAGTGTCCCCCAAGCGAGCAGACCTCCAGGACGACCTCCCAAAAGATGGAAAGACAGCTGGCAGTCGACGTCACAAGAGGGAAACGATGATGCAGGACCATAACAGGCCAGCAGGCCTAAAAGAAGAGGAAGAAGAAGAGATTGACACTATGGAAGTTTAAAGACGTATGCAAGAACGGGTCTTCCAGCCACTATGCCTGCTGCTGCCCCACAAGAATCGGATTAATCGTTTAACATATTTCTACTGATAATATTCGTGAATTCCGCAGGCTGCTTATAAATTAGTTTTTTTTTTAAATACGACGACCTCCGTGGCCTAGTTGGTAAGACGCCAGCTGTCTTCCAGCACGCAGGTTGCGGGTTCAAATCCCGCTGGAACCCAGTTTTTTTTTTAAAATGATTCCATTCTAGTTGCATCTATAGCTGCTTTAACAGCTTTCTAATTGGCTGGAAGATATTGCCACTGGGCGATTGTTACTGTATATAACGAATGCGTGATAAAATAATAATAAAATGAGCAATTCATCTAAACTAGGATGTATTGTTTATAGTTAAGGCATTAACGTTGTGGAGGTTTAAAGACATTGTAATTTGTTTTATCAAACACTGTTTAGTACACATTTTGTAACGGTATAACCCTACCGGTTTCAAGGTGCACACCTCATCATCAGAGGAGCACAAACAAAACTTGTTTGTGCTCCCCTGAAGATGAGGTGAAAGCCTTGAAATTGGTAGGGTTATACCGTTACAAAAAGTGGAATAAACAGTGTTTGATAAAACAAATTACAATAAACTAGGATGATTTGTGCCACCAAATTAAATAGGCAATCCACCCAAACAAGGATGATTTGTGCCACCAAATTAGATAGGCAATCCACCCAAACTAGGATGATTTGTGCCACCAAATTAAATAGGCAATCCACCCAAACTAGGATGATTTGTGCCACCAAATTAAATAGGAAATTCACCCAAACAAGGATGCTTTGTGCCACCAAATTAAATAGGCAATCCACCCAAACCAGGATGATTTGTGCCACCAAATTAAATAGGCAATCCACCCAAACAAGGATGATTTGTGCCACCAAATTAAATAGGAAATCCACCCAAACCAGGATGATTGGTGCCACCAAATTAAATAGGCAATCCACCCAAACTAGGATGATTTGTGCCACCAAATTAAATACATTATGCAATTATATGAGCCAATATAATAAATACAATTTAAATAAATGAAAATTCCAGATAATTTCAAGTTTCAGCTAATTTAATCGATCTATAAATGGAAAAGTTCCACGAAGAAAGAAGAAACGCAATGTTCATTGGACGCGGTGAAGATATGGCTTTGTAAATCAAATCTAACTCGTAAAGGAGAACCGAAAAATACGAGTAAATCTGTGGCGTTATGGCAGAAGTTGATACGTCGGTGTTTTGTCATTTAGTGTTTATTCTCCCAATTTATAGAAAATATTTCTCAGCATGTTGTGGCAAAATTTGGTGTGTCAGTCAATGTCCAAACAAAAGGTATATTGTTTGGAAAAACTTAAAAAATGCTTATTTGTACTGATTTTAACAGCTTATCAAAGTTAATATTGCTTCTCCTGTAAACTAACGTTAAACGGGCATATCAACTTCTGCCATAACACCACAGATATATGGTCTATAGTTTCATAATCCAGACCACACTCGCAGCCGGGATTTTTTTGTTTAACCTGGCGAGTTTATTGTCATGTGGCAATCTCTTCCAACCAACTAACCAGAAATATGTTTTTATAGGCCCTAAGTGTTAATCAGACTGGAATCCTATTCGAAAAAAATCTGGGTTCCAGCGGGGATCGAACCCGCAACCTCCGGATCGGCAGACAAGTGTCTTACCACCAGGCCACGGAGGTCGTCAGAATAAGGATTCCCCACACAATACCTATTCTGTAAAGGTAACTTCACGCAGTGAATTGAAAATATATTCCTCAGGCTAGTTCTAGACTAGTTCTTAATATGTAAATTTGTATACAGGCGGCCCTAGACTTTCGCACATTCTACTTTCGCACATTTTTTTTAAAGATTTTTGTCGATAATGCAAACATTGTTTGCTTCCATGCAGTCGCTCCCACTTTTTTGGATGAACTATAATAAATGAAAAGCGATCAACAATATTTTAGACTCGTGGACTGAAATAAAAAAGTCTACAATGAAAGGTTCCTGGAAACAATTATGCCCACAAATGACGAGTGATTTTATAAATTCTGAAGAAACTCCGGATACTATCACAGATGAAATAGTCAGCCTAATGAATGAACTAAACTTGGACGTCAACAACGAAGATGTTAATGAGTTGTTTGAATCTCACTCAGTACCTCTGTCAAATGAATACTTAATCGAGCAACAAGAGTTAAATGGAATACACAATGGAAGTGAGGAAGAAGAAGCTAATAAAATCGTCAAGACTTTGACAATCAAAAATATGAATGAAGCCTTCGTGCATCTTGACAGATTTGTGACTATCATGGAAGAATGTGATGGAAAACCAATGGAGAACGTATATCTCAAGTACGTAGGGCGATTGAGAAAGACACAGCATGTTATAGAACTCTTTATCAAGAATAGAAAGAAAGGTGGTATTCAACTAACTCTTGACAAGTGTATAAAGAAAACAGCTGAAAGCACTTATGATAAACACGCCCCGTTAACTTAATTATGTATATTGATAAATAAATATTTTTAATATATTATTGTTAAATAAGTAATATTATTGATAAATAAATATTTTAAAACCATTTTTGTTGTTTTTTTTACATCCCTCTACTTTCGAATATTCAACATTCGCACACGTTTTCAGGAACCAATTATGTGCGACAGTCGAGGGCCGCCTGTATAGGTAAAGTCCTCAGCAAATGTTTGTATTAAATATTAATTTGTTAAATAAATAAATAAATAAAGAAACGAAATAAAATTAATACTTACAATATTAAAAATAACTAGAAAATAAATATTTAAAAAATAGACATTTTTAATAAATCGTTTGTTATGATATTGTTTCTAAGAGACATTAAAATTGGAAATCTTTCCTTTGTTTGTCAGTCAAATGTTTCTTTATTTCAAATTAGTCAACTTTTCCTCTTTTTTGCCGTTCATCCTTTAAGAGTGTTAGTCGGCATTTTATCATGCCGTTGATAAATAAAGCCAATACAAATATAAGATTTTTGGACACTTTGTTTAATGAATGGTGTTGGTTTCCCGATATCTTGTTTTAACGTGATAAACTAGATTTGATAATATTACTCGAGTTTTAGCGTTAACTCCGTGGAAATTCACATTTATATAAATCAAGCCATAAGTGTATAAAAAATTAAGACGTAAGTGTGAAAAAATCTAATCGTAAGTGTAAAAAATCAAGTGAAAAATTGAAAACATCGAATCATAAGTATAAAAAAAATTAAGTTATAAGTGTAAAATATCTAAACGTAAGTGTAAAAAATCGAATCATAAGTGTAAAAAATCAAGTGAAAGTTTGATAATATCGAATCATAAGTATAAAAAAAATCAAGTCATAAGTGTAAAATATCTAATTGTAAGTGTAAAATGATCAAGTTATAACTGTAAAAAATCTAATCGTTAGTGTAAAATAATTAAGTCATAAATGTAAAAAATCCAGTCATAGGTTTGGAAAGATCGAGTCATAAGTATAAAAAAAATTAAGTGTGAAAAATCTAATCGTAAGTGTAAAATGATCAAGTTATAACTGTAAAAAAATTAATCTAAATTTTATTATTCGATAAAGTCTATCTATAACACAAAAAAGTGCCAAAGTCTATACATATGTATATCTTAAGAATTAATCTAAATTTTATTATTCGATAAAGTCTATCTATAACACAAAAAAGTGCCAAAGTCTATACATATGTATATCTTAAGAATTAATCTAAATTTTATTATTCGATAAAGTATATCTATAATACAAAAAGTGCCAAAGTCTATACCTACATATATATCTTTAGCGGATGTCCTAGTAGGACGTGCTGATGATTATGATTGTTGTTTGGTATTTAAATAAAATACCTCGATTAGCAATGCGGAAAGTGAGAGTGAATAATCAATGAATAGTAAACAGCGATGAATGGTCAAGTGATTAATAATCTTTATTTATCGATAAGTAGGTATTTATACATATGCGTGAGTGCGCCCGCAATATATTTTTATCTCACTCCTGCGCGTGCAGAGGTGGTTGCAGACGTTGCGAATAATATAGTGGGTAGATAATTTGTTGATGAAAACAGTGAGACAGCGCGATGCGTTCTCTTTCTACTGTGGAATGTAACGTAAATAGTATTTGCGGGTAAACAATATAAGTGTCAAAATTAAGTCATAAATTTAAAAAATCCAGCTACTGAGAGTTGAGACGGATTAACACTGTGTGAGTTATACCTCGAAGGAACATGTACAATTTCAAACTGAGATTCAATTTCTTGCGTTCCCATATACCGAAGTAGAGTGAGACGTGAATAGCGTCGCTTCCTCAACCATAGCAGTTTTTTTAGAATGAATATACCTACGTCACACACTGGCACACGTTTGATTGTATCGGTGAACTTATTTCCGATTTTCACAAAATATCTCTGATGTGCCCGATAAGTGCTAATTATTATTAATATTATTTTTTTCATTCAATGCGTAAATGTATAACGGAGGAATACCTAAAATCTGAACCCAGTATTTATTATATTTATAGAGATATTAAAGTGTTTAGAAGCAATGTGTACTAGTTACACATCACAGGGAAGGAAGGGCTAGTCACAAATCCTTGAACTTGATTGGCAGATGACACATAAAAACCCGATCGAAATTAAGACAATCTTTTTAAGTGCCCGATTTGTTATTGAGGAATTTTGATTTTTGTGAAGGGCTTACAAAAATGGACATATCTAAATATATATTTGGAATATTATAATGCTGTCTAAAATACTTTGATAATTAAGTTTGGTATGGTAATTCTGTCAACGTTCTCCTCTATGTAGAGCTACACCACACTCCTTACACATGTACCGGGTCTCCCCTCCCTTCTCTTCTTGTGTGCAACACACACCTTGCAAGTTCTGTGGAGAGCTACACCACACTCCTTACACATGTACCGGGTCTCCCTTCCCTTCTCTTCTTGTGTGCAGCACACACCTTGCAAGTTCTGTGGAGAGCTACACCACCCTCCTTACACATGTACCGGGTCTCCCCTCCCTTCTCTTCTTGTGTGCAGCACACACCTTGCAAGTTCTGTGGAGAGTTACACCACACTCCTTACACATGCACCGGGTCTCCCCTCCCTTCTCTTCTTGTGTGCAACACACACCTTGCAAGTTCTGCGGAGAGCTACACCACACTCCTTACACATGTACCGGGTCTCCCCTCCCTTCTCTTATTGTGTGCAGCACACACCTTGCAAGTTCTGTGGAGAGCTACACCACACTCCTTACACATGTACCGGGTCTCCCTTCCCTTCTCTTCTTGTGTGCAGCACACACCTTGCAAGTTCTGTGGAGAGCTACACCACCCTCCTTACACATGTACCGGGCCTCCCCTCCCTTCTCTTCTTGTGTGCAGCACACACCTTGCAAGTTCTGTGGAGAGCTACACCACACTCCTTACGCATGTACCGGGTCTCCCTTCCCTTCTCTTCTTGTGTGCAGCACACACCTTGCAAGTTCTGTGGAGAGCTACACTACACTCCTTACACATGTACCAGGTCTCACGTCTCTTCTTGTGTGCAGCACACACCTTGCTAGTTCTGCAGGGGTTTTTTTTTGTCAGTTGACGGAATACATATCAACACATATTTAGACACTTTCTTTGACAACTTGTTTGAAGGACCCTACATATTGTTTTTTTTCTATTTAGACCCAGAGTATGAATTTTTATCAAATTACGGAAAGTTTTATTCTTTCTGTAGGATGGCGACGAGCCTTGTCGGCGAGAAAAACAACTCTACAACAAATTTAAAAATCTTTTCCCATCGCACCAAATAACTTGTTCCTGCGTTAAAAATAACACCATCCAGTGAGGAAACACATATCCAACCCGACACGAAACAAAAAGGATAAACAGAACTTTAATGAAAACATCACCATGTTCCATCGATAGGCCACTTGCCACTTCCACTAATCATCCTGTGTGGGTGAATTATGAGTGAGTTCCACATGGGCTCAATGATAACCAAAAACACTATTGTTGTCAATAAACCTATATTTATTTAAAACAAATTGAAAAGGTAAATAAGCTGGATTAGTGAGTTCCACATGGGCTCCATGATAACCAAATAAATATCTTGGAACAGTGTTTTTTGTTGTTGTTGAGTAATTGCAATACTCCATTTCTCAATCGTATTGTGACATGCGACATCTCAGTTTTACTTGTATTATGTACGAAAGTCATCCAGAAACTAAAATTACAAGGACTCCTGAGGCCGGGGGATTTTTTTGTTTCAAAGTTGGTGCATCTGGCATGTAGGGGGGATCCTAACGGTCAGTTTGTTTGGTCCCGCGTGTTTGTCGGCCATTTTTTTCAGTCACAGTAAATTCTTCCGATGGAGAGGTCGTCGCGCGCTCCCGCCAACTCTCGTGTGTGCGAGACCCGCGCGGTCATCAGTTTTTTGACTTTGCAGAACAATACCGCCGCGAATATCCATCGAAAGCTCGTGGAAGTTTATGGTAGTGAAATGATGAGTCGACAGCATGTCACGAAATGGGTTAGATTGTTCAGAGAAGGCCGTACTGATACTCACGACGAGGCAAGGCAGTGATTTCTGACAAATTTGTACAAAAAATTGAAGAACAAGTTCAAAATGACCACCGTGTGACGCTTAACGACCTTCAGGAAGAATTTGCTGACATTTTTCAAAGTCTCCTTGGTAATATTTTGTCAGAAAAAACTTGGTTACAAGAAGTTGTGTGCGAGATGGGTGCCCAGAATGCTCACACCGGAGTACCGGTAAAATCGCGTGACCGCCACGCGTGAATTTTTGGATCGTATTGCACAGGAGGGAGAAGCTTTTCTGGACTCTATCGTGACGGGGAATGAGACGTGGGTGTGTCACTACACCCAATAATTTTCCAACGATCAGGAGGTCGAGGAAGCTGTGAAGAATTGGCTGAAAGAGCTGGCGGCGGAGGTCTATGACACTGGCATACAAAAGCTGGTGCCCCGACTACAAAAATGTCCCGATCTCGACGGCGATTACGTTGAAAAATAGTTTAATATATTTTTGAAGTATTCTGTGAATTTCAATTAAGTACAATCATTTTTAAATCCTACATAAATGTTGTAACCTTACTTTCTGGATGACCCTCGTATATTATAAAAAAAATTCATAACGATGAATATTCATTTTAATATTTTATTATTGCGACCATGTGACTTCCTTTATTTTGTCTTGTTTGTTGGAAGAGATTGCCTCCTAGCAATAAGCCCTCAAGATTGTTTTTACAATAAAGTGTTAAATAAATAAATAATGGTCTAAAATTGAAACCAGCATTATTCAAAACCGCACTATTCAAAGTATTTCTATACTTGCTTCCACTGCGTTCACATGTTTGCAGGTAGATTTTGTATGACACTATGTATTTGAAGCGAGAAGCTTTTCTTCTATACATACTAACTAGGCCAGGCCTCAGATATGAAAGTGGGTGAGAGAAGTATACGTCTGAAGAACTCTTTTGAATTATCTTGCATTTCAGAGTAGAACACAACGATACGATACGTAATCCCTGCTTATTTAGTTATTTATTTTATATAAAGGGTCTTTCAAATTGAGCGGTTTTTTGAAATCTTGGATAAAACACAGATGGCGTCACAAATTTGCCTGGGTCTTGTGACATTTGTGAAGTGTAATGTATAACAGTTTATCATTCTAACTATCATTATTATAACAAGTGTTAATATTATTAGAATTCTTAATATTATTTTTACTATAATCATCGTAAAATTATGATTATTATAAAATTATTATTATTGTCGTCATAAGTATTATTATTATTGCTTTTATTATAATTATTATTATTTTTATAATAGTAATTATTATTACATTTATTAATAAAATTTATATTATTATTAATACTTTTACTATCATAAGGGTGTTATTATTATTATTTTCTTATTATTATTATTTTTACTAAAGGGTCTTTCAAATTGAGCGGTTTTTTGAATTCTTGGATAAAACACAGATGGCGTCGCAAATTTGCCTGGGTCTTGTGACATTTGAGAAGTGTAATGTATGACATATATAAAAATGGAGTTGTGAACAGTACAAAAACGCGTTCAAACTGTTGAATTATTTTATGTATTGTAATCTCCGGAAACGGTGATGTTAATTGGCGATCTAGATCATGTGATCTGACACCGTTGGACTATTTTCTCTGAGGTTACGTGAAAAGCCAGGTCTATAAGAATGACCCCCGATCAATTCCTGAGCTGAAGGACGAAATTATTCGCGTTATCGGTGAGTTAGAACCGCAATTATGCCAAAATGTCATCGAAAATTTTGAAAAAAGAGTGGACATCTGTGTAGCTGCAAGAGGTGGACATTTGCCTGATATTATTTTTTGTATTTAAATGTCATGCATTATATTTTAATGACCAATAAAAAGGTTTTTGAAATCAAAGCGAATTTGTGTTTTATTCAAGACTTAAAAAAACAAGAATAAAAAAAAAAATCACTCAATTTGAAACACCATTTATAACACAATCACATCAAACACCACGTGAAAATCAAATAATTGTAATAATATTAAAAAAAAATTCAATTTATAAATCGCGAAGAAATAGGAAACAAAGTCAATGGGGCAGTAAAATATATACTCGAGTTGGACAGTATCAAAATCTGCTAAGATGTTAGTTCACAAAAGTGATGTATGGAAGCGAAGCGTGGACGTAGAAAAATACTGATAGGAGCCAAATAAATGTTCTTTTTCTTCTTCTCAACGTTAGAGTATCATCATGTCTTTTTTAACTTAATTTAATTTAACTTAATATTTTTTACGTTAATTTAATAAAAAATACTTAAATTTTAAACTTGAGGAAGTTGGCCCACTTCTGAAACAGGGAGTTCAAAGTTCGATTTTTAGCTAATTGAATTTGTTATGTTGTGTTTTTCTTGCATGCCATATGGTCTTGCATGCCACATGGTCTTGCATGCCACATGGTCTTGCATGCCACATGGTCTTGCATGCCACATGGTCTTGCATGCCACATGGTCTTGCATGCCACATGGTCTTGCATGCCACATGGTCTTGCATGCCATATGGTCTTGCATGCCATATGGTCTTGCATGCCATATGGTCTTGCATGCCATATGGTCTTGCATGCCATATGGTCTTGCATGCCATATGGTCTTGCATGCCATATGGTCTTGCATGCCATATAGCCTTTCCAGGGGGCTGTTGTTGCTGTCAATAAACCTAAATTTTATTTATTTATTTAATAATCCTGTGCCAAATATGTTTCCATTCAAAAGCCATCCTTTAGACCAGGGGTCTCCAAACCTTTTAGCCTAAGGGCCACACTAACTCCTCTACTAAGTCCCAAGGGCCAAGACCTAGCTAGCTCATCATACCAACAAAATGTAGTTTTGAATTACGCGCAAATCTTCGTATTGGGACTAGCCGGCGAGTGAGATATCTATGGCGCAGGGCGCGGGGGTGGACTCCGCTCCGTTCGCAATTTCGGTTGGTACTTACGGGCAAGTGTCAAGGACATTTCATTGCGGCGGAGATAGCCGATTCGCGAAAAGCGAAATATAATGCGACTAGTGCGTTTTGTGACTATAGTCGTTAAATAAAAACATCTGATTATTATTTTGTATGATTTACTTACATTGGAAATTTTACAATGTAATCAAAATAAACTATGTCGGGCCGGATACCGGGCATGTCCGGTCCGCTACCGCGGGCCGTAATTTGGAGGCCCCTGCTTTAGGCGCCTACCTACTCCTCTGCCCTTATTAGCCACTATTTCCCTCCCCTCCCCCTCTCCTGTACCCATTACAATTAGAGCGAATTTGTTTTTGATATAATTTTGTTTATCTACACCTGACGAAGAAGACGGAGATCTTTGAAACCGGTAGTGGACTCAAATAAAACAGTTATGAATACCAAATAAGTGTTTTATCATATTTAAAGTATTTGAACATTATAAACATAACATAACATAACAAAGTGAAACAAAAATATTGTTTAAAATTCAAGAAACTGTATTTAATTCTTTAAAGCTTTTGTTGTTGCCGGTCCTGTGGCGTGGAATGTTCTGCTTCCTTTTATTAGAGGCATTGGTGGCGTGTGCAGCTTAAGGAAGCACTTAAAGAACGGAAAAAGGTCGACCTTCGTTGCATAGTTCGTAAGACGCTTGTCTCCCAGCCGGAGTTTGCGGGTTCGATTACCGTTAGGACCAAAGTGCTTCGCTAGGTGCTACGTGACTAATAGACTAGATGACTTAATGCTTGGCCTCACCAAAGTGCTTCGCACAAATTCATTTGACATTTGGGAGCGGTTGAGTCAACAAACGATGCCACTCTCAAAACTAACCAATTCCATTACAACTTACCTTATCTTTATTTACTTCCTGCGCAACTTCATTCCAAAGTGATTTTATTACAGGTACATTTTTGTATAATTTGCTCGATGGGTTCCAGAAAAGCTCCCTTTTATACACAGCTGTTATTAAAACTTCAACCATCTTGTAAATTCACTTGGTGACTCAATAAAATTAACCAATACGTCTGTTCGCTAGGAGACTCACTAGGTGACTAATCATCACGTAGCGTGGCGCGAAGCGTGCAGTGTGGCCATTGCGATAGTATGGTGTGCGTTGGTTCGCTAGGAGATGTCACCTAGCTCACAGCGTAGCTCTAAGCACCAAGCGAGGCTCCTACCTTTGTGGCCGAGGTCTAAACGGCGCTATATGAAGTGTCCTTTGATCATAATTAATAGTCGTTTTACCGTACCATTTAGATCACGAAAGGTCTATAGACGGATTTGATTATTTTGAATATACTATAACCTCTATAGTCTAATTGGTAAAATGATTATCTTCCAGCCTGGATGTTACGGGTTCAATTCTCATTGAAACCCTTGATTAATTTAAAATGATTCCAGTTTAATTTTCACTTAAGGTCTCTTTAACATCTTTCTGGTTGGTTGGAAAATATTGCTCCATGGCAATAAGCCCGCTAGGTTGTACAATATACAACGAAAGTGTAATACAATTAATAAAATTGTTAGTATGCCATCCATTACATTTGTAGTTTTTTTCTACATGAATCTATGAAAATAATAAATAACCTGCGTGACATAACACATCCTTGCTTTACCCCTCAAGTGTAATACAATACAAAAAAAGCAGATGTATGAAAGTAACACATTTCATTCAGGAACTTGAATGGAAACAATGGGTAAATCCCATTGGGAATTTGAATACAAAGAGACATTCTTTAAAATTAATTCGTTAGTGACACTTTGGCCAATGTAGTGTTTTATTTTATCTAGAGCCCTTATTTACAGTTGTTATTTATCAATTCAACGTCCACCGGTTTCGAATATGTTCATTATTTTTAAGTGTTATTAAAAAGTCTTAACTCTTGCACGTCCCTTTACGAAACAAAGAGGTTTTACAAAGATTTTTTTTATTTATGTTCATGTCTCGGTACAGGTTTATGCAGTAAATACGTGACTGGAAAGGTAAATCGAGCCTATTTCTGTTTTATGTGAATAGAATATATAACAAAGGCCTGCAAAATCCTCAATGGATAGGGTTTCCTTAAAGATAAATGAATTTTAGAAATTAATGTATGTTGACTTCTGTATGCAAATTATATGATTGTACAGCACCGGTACAAAGATTGGAGAATATGTGAATTGTTGCAGCTCAATCTTTGAAGATTCCAACGTGACTTTAACGAGTCTCGGTGAAAAAAGCAGATTCCTCGTAGGCCAATAGAACTGTGTAGAAATGAAATCCCAGTATGACGTTTCAGAAGACGAGAATATATTTTGTTTTACTTTGCATCCCTTATGTTTACTCTAGTTGGGGTTTTACTCGGAGTGTCGGTCCGATTAATGGACACCTTACTCCTTCATCGAATGATTTATTGAACGGACTTGTTTGATTGATATTTGGGTGGTGGTGTGGAAAGTTTTTATTGAATAAAAGAGAGGAAGGATAGAAGTTGATACATATATTAAGGTTACAAATACATATATCGGGTACATATTAATATACTTATAATTTATGTGTCACGAGCGTTCATAAATGATTATACAGAAAGGAAAGGATAGAGATAAATACTTAGATATATATGTATAAAAATAAAATATATATATTACGAAGATAGGTGGGGGGAGAACGCTGTGACTTTAAAATAAATAGTAAATAGATAAATATGGGAGTAAGATAAACTACGTGTTATATATGCGCTCTAGGCATAATTCGGCGCCTACCGTTGCGAATAGGTGGTCGGGGGGTTGTGCGAAGAATCTGCTTCGGCCTGGGGTGTATGATATTCGCGTTCGCGTCGTAGTCCGACAGTGAACTGATTAGGGGGTTCGGGTGGCTCGGGAGAGAACTGTAGAACCTCTCGGCCAGAGAGATCGCGTATTCTCGGATGGTGGGGAGATCTAAATCTTCATGAAGCCGTTTGTTGCTGACAAAGTAGGGCGCATCCATAATGATGCGCGTAGCCTTGTTTTGCAACACCTGGAGTTTGCGCATGTGGGTTTCGGCCGCGTGGCCCCACACCGGGATGGCGTAAGTCATCTGAGGACGTATGATGGCCTTGTACAAGTTTAACTTGATACGTGGGGACATCCTACTGTGTCTGCCCAGGAGTGGTGTTAGGGCTTTCAGAGTGCCGTACGCCCTCCCGGTTATGATGGTGGTGTGCCTTTTCCAGGACAGCTTCGCGTCGAGAGTGACGCCGAGGTATTTCACCTCGTCGCACCACGGAACGCTCTGGCCGAAAAGTTTGAGTGGGCGGATGAAGTCGAGACGTCTTCTGGAAAAACGGACTGCTGCGCTCTTGGAAGGGTTTATCTTGACCTTCCAGTTTCTACACCAGCGTTCTAAACTTGGGAGGAATTCTTGAATGCGAGAGTGGGAATCGCAAGAGTGTCTCGAACTCGAGAGAAAAGCCGTATCGTCCGCGTATTGAGCCGTGATAGATCGGCTGTTTTGGAGAGAGGGCATGTCGCTGGTGTATATATTGTAGAGGGTGGGAGAGAGGAGGGCTCCTTGCGGAACCCCCGCTTGTATGGGGCGGTGAGAGGAATTTATACCGCTCACCTTGACGGAAAAGGTACGGTCGCTTAAGAATGAAGCTATGATCTGCACGAGGCGGAGAGAGATTCCGGCCTTGTGCAGTTTGAAGAGCAGTCCGTTGTGCCAGACCGTGTCGAAGGCCTTCGCCACGTCCAGCGACAGGAGGGTTGTTTGTTGTTTCCTATTGTAACCAGTCACTATATGTTCTACGACGCGAAGAAGTTGATGAGAGGTCGAGTGTCGCGGTTGAAAACCGTGTTGCGTATCTGGAATTATGTTAAGCGAGGTAATCTCGCTTGTTAGGCGATCGAGGATAAGTCGTTCGAGCACTTTACCTAGGGTAGGCAGTAAGCTGATCGGGCGGTGATTTTCGGGGATCGTGAGTTTTTTACCCGGTTTCGGAATCATTATAACGTCTGCGCATTTGAGAGCTGTAGGGAAGAATCTATGCCTGTAGCAGGCATTGAAGATTGCTGAAATGGCGCAGACGGCTTTATTCGGCAGTTTTTTTAGGGTGAAGTTATTTATGGAATCTGGACCGGGAGCTCTCTTATTATGGAGGTCGTGAATAATTTTTTGGACTTCTTTCGGGGTGAAGAAATCCGAAGTTGGGGGAGGTCGTGAGGCGATAATTCGTTGGACCGTTCTGTCAACCGAGGCGGAGTGCGACGGGTTAACGAGGTCCGAGTTTGGGGTAAAAGTGAGGGCGAGCGAGCCCGCAAAGATTTCGGCGCGATCTCGCGCCGAGAAAACTGTGCCGTTAGGGCCCTGCAGAGGGGAGGGCCGTTGAGGGGTTTTACGGAGAGAACGAGTCAGCCTCCACTTTTTGTGTTCCTCGACTTCGAGTGAATCGATAAATTCGCCCCAGCGATCGTTACGATGGCGCTGAAGGTCGAATTTGATCTGTTTCACCAGACGATTGTACAACGTTTTGTACGTGGGGTTGGCGGTGTTTTGCCATAGCTTCCTGATCTTGTTCTTCTCCGCGATTTTCATTTTAATATCAACGGGGAGCGGGGGATCCGGTTTTTGAGGAGGTCTCAGTTTAGAAGCTGACTCGAGGGCCGATTTGATGTTTTCGGTGATATAACTCACCGCCACATCGATGGCCTCGACGTCGGGAAGAGAGGTCGGCACTCTTATGTTAGATTCGAGAGTGGTCGCGAAATCATCCCAGGAGGTGATATGCCTCCTGAAGGGGAACGGATCCGGAAGGGGGTTGTTATCCGTGAGAGTTAATAAAACCGGGTAGTGATCGGACTGCAACTGCTCTAGCACTAGCAAGTCGCTGTTGAACGGGATGTCGTTTTTGATGATGATGTCTAAGACGTCTGCAGAGTCGTTATCTCTTTGGGAGTATCTGGTCGGAGTGGCGGGGGCGTCCACAAAGTAATTTTTGCGGGAGGAGATCTCGGCTAGCGTGCGGCCGTGAGTGTTTTTGACTCGGCTGTGCCAGAGCGGATGTTTGGCATTGAGATCTCCCGCTACTATAGTGGGAAGATTGTCCGCGAAAAGTGAGTCCAAATCTGACTCGAGAAATGGTAATGTCGGTCGGAGATACACGGACACGAGCTTGAGAGGACCGTGGTTGAGGGTTTGAACCACAACGCTGGTGCTCTCCATGTTGTCCGTGGGGGGAGATGCGGAGAGGCAGTGATCGAGACTCGCCTTTATTATGATAGCTGTGCCGCCTCCTCTGCCTGTGAGGCGGTCATTACGGTAAACATAATAATTACGAAGTGAGTATCGGTGACTGGGTTTTAAGAAGGATTCATTAATCATCATCACATCTAGGTTGTGCTCGACGATGAAGTCCTCGATTTCTTGCTTGTTGGTTTTGCAAGTGCCGTTTGCATTCCAGAACGCGACGGTTAGATGGCAGGGTCTGCTGACTCTAGCCATTGTGAGGCACACACATTGCGAGGGCGTTGAAGACTTCGCGGGCCATATGCATGGCCTCGTCGAGGTTCCTCAATACCGCGGATATGTCGGCCTGCGATGGATAGCGCAGATTGGGGGGTGTTACTAGGGGGGGCGGTTGGGCGGAGAGCTGGGGGCGGGCATTTTTCGTAATGCTCGCGTATGAGATCGCGGGGGACGCGACATTCGACGCTGGTTTCGATAAAGGAGGGGTCCTCCTGGGGGCTTCTCTGGCTGGCGGGGGCGCGGAGGGGTAGGCCTGTTTGGCATTTCTGCTAAGAGGGTGAGAGGGACAGCTTCTGTAGTTGGCCGGGTGGTCGCCGCCACAGTTGGCGCATCTCGCGGGGGAGTCGTCCGGCTTTTTACAGTCGGACGTTCTGTGATTTCGTGCGCATTTGACGCACACGGGAGGGGCATGACAGCTGCCAGCGCTGTGATAAAACTTTTGGCAGCGGTGACACTGTCCTGCTGATGTATTCTTTTTCAACTCCTCCACGGAGATCTTCATATCGAAGATGCTGTGGAGGTCGTTGTAAATACGGCGTCCTTCAGGGGATTTGGTGAGTTTAACAATCACCAATGGCAGGACTTTCCTCCTCCGGTCCTTCATCCTGAAGACGTTCAGGACCGGGTAGTCGAGGGATTTCAGTTCGGCGATAATCTCCTCGACTCCGAAGGAGGTGTGGACGCCGCGAAGGACAACGAGGAGGGGTCTCTCGCTGTCTAGTTGGTACGTATAGTACGGTACCTTGAGACGGCTTGATTCCGTTGCTAGCAGACGGTATGCGTCGACAGACTTCGTCTGTATACGGAGGTCACCGCTGCTCAAAGCCTTCGATGTGAAGGGCATATTGGCAGCGTGGAGCTTCTTTCGAAGCTCCGAGTATTTTTCCGCATCCCGCAGAATAATAGGCGGGATGCGTTCCGATTTAGTCGGGAAAGGAGCGGCTTGGGCGGGAGCCGGTGTGGCTGGAGAGACTGAGCCCGGTGGGCTAGGTAGCCTCTGCCTTTTTTTGGCGGTGGTAATGTTAGGAGCTGAAAGCTCTTTTGGAGGGCTGTCAGGTGACCTCTTACGACGGATTGGTACCGTCTGCCAGTCCATGTCGGAATCATCCGGCTGGACAGTTGAAGAGGGGCGAGAAGCTGCGGTGATTGTTATTTTGGGGACGGGGGTGGTGGGTACACCGTCCGTGTTTATTTTGGCGGGAGGGGCCGACGGGGGGTTCGGCTTTCCCAATGTTGACTTGGGCTGGGCGGGGGTAGGCGCCAGCGTTGGTGGGACGGAGAGCGGGGAGACGACTTTGTCGACTTCCGTCTTGTCGCCCACAAATTGAATTGTACCTCGCAAGAGGAGGGTCGAGAGGTAGTTAATGGCTTGCGCGAGGGACTTTTTATTTCGAATTTGCGAGGTAAATTCCTCGAGAGACGTAGGGGCATTTTGGGAGACCGGGGGGTCTTTTACTGGGAGGACCCGCGTAATTTTTCGCTGCGATCCTTTTTTACGAATACGCCAGTGAACAGCGTCGGCGCTAGTGGAATGCATTTTATAAAATAAGTTATATTATATATAATAATATATATAAATCGTACAGAGGGGAGGGGAGGGAAGAGAAAAGTCCGTTCACTCACCCGATGAGGAGACGTCGGTGAACGTCGTCGGGCGTGACACTCGAGCACCGGTGAAGGCTGGAACTGCGGTGTCGGGGGGCCTTCTTTTTCCCTCCTTCTTAGTGTGATGGAGTCCTGATGAGGTCCAGGGCTAAGATGATTAATTGATGTCCTTTCGGGCTGGTGATGATGATGATGCGTTGCGTTGGAGACACAAACACAAAACACAAGCACTTTGTAGCAGCTCAAGGGAAAACTGTCACGGGCTCCGTTTACTCTTAGATGGTGAGAGCGTCGGAGAGCGCGGTTATAGGCGACCGTCTAAGTCGGCTGTGAGCGGCCGAATGGACCCTTATGTTTAGTCCATCGCACATTTTTACCACCTCGATCAGACCGCTTATACTGTCAACCTGCGCTAGTTCAATACTTATCATGTGTTTATCGTGCGCAGGGTCCGTCTGATCATTTGTAGTAATAATGCGAGGACCACACAAAGAGACGTTTAATTACAATATTACAAATAACAATTTTACAATGTTTATATGATATAATATAAATAAAATTATTAATCTATGTGACGCATACGTCTGACACAATGGTTATTTATCTACGAGAGACGATAGAGATACAGGATTTCTTATAAATCTCATGTAGTTCTTCTATGGAGGGATATTTCTTTCTTATGCCGTCAGCCCACGCTAAATCAACGCTTGTCACGCGTATATCGCACGCAGGGGCCGTCCGACCATTTGCAGTGATAATGCGAGAACCACACAAAGAATAGTTTTATAACAATTATACAAGTTATAATTTTATAGGTGATATAAAAATAAGATTTACTAATCTATATGACGCATAAATCCGATACAATGGTTATGATTGCTGAAAATTTAGGTGATTTAAGGGATATGACAAGTGAACTGTATGAGAAATGTATAGTAAAAATGTTGAATATGATTGTAGTATAACCAAAAATTTACGTACTTGTCGTAGACAAATCATGGACAACCTGTCCTCATTCCCAAATTGTTGTATGAAGGATGAATTGGTATGCCATTCTGTATAAGGTATTATCACATTTTGTCATACTCCGATGATAATCGAGTCAACACTTTCCGAAATGATCTCCACTCAGCCTAACATCGGTTCATCGGTTCAGGCTACCTCTATCGGCTACTCTGTTAGAACATCGGTTCATCGGTTCAGGCTACCCCCATCGGCTACTCTGTTAGAACATCGGTTCATCGGTTCAGGCTACCCGCATCGGCTACTCTGTTAGAACTCGAGGCATTAAGTCACCTATTTACTGCGTTACGAGTCATTTTAAATCTCCTATGATGTCGGACTTTAAGTCCGTAAACAATATTATTTTTTCAAATTCAGGTGTGCCCTCACCGGAGAAAGAGTCTTCTATGAAGCAGTATACGCCAGTGTCAAGTGATGTCCACATCATAGGAGCTCGTTAGTACTATTCCCATGTGCCACATCGACGCATTTGAGTTGTGTGCCACAATGTGCCCAAAGAAACGGAGGACTCGTCGAAGGTATATTGTCGACAATCTGTCGGTGATTTATTTATTTATTTAACACTTTTATTGCAATACAATCTGGCGGGCTTATTGCCAGGTGGCTTATCGCATAAATCATTCAAATGACTATCCATCCTAACATGCACACGAACATGCCCACGAACCCCACAAAGACGGACAATCACCCGAACATTATTTTTCATATAAAGTGAGATATCATCAATCAAAAGGAAAAGTGGAGAGGAAAGGAAAAGAAAAATCAGGAATGAAACACGTTATTTTACTGACTAGAAATTAATAGTTTTTTCAGTCGCTTCTTAAAGCATGCCAAGGACGGAGCGAGTCTTATAGTGATTCTCAGTACTTCGAGAATGGAGACGTTAGTTCGCCTTTCTGTCCATGGAATTCGTAATATCATTCTCGAGCACCACATTTCAAATGCGTCTATTCTACGTCTATCGCTAGCTATCGGATTCCAAGTCACCAAGGCACCATACATGGATATTGCGAAGACGAGATACTTTACTTGGCGCATTTTCATCGTGATGCATGTACTAGGTAAGTCCAGAAAGTAAGTGTACTGAATTTTCGTAGGTTACAATTTTTTTTATTTAAACAAAAAAATTACGTGGTTACTGTAGTACATATGTAAGCTATTTTTCGACATAGTCGCCATTCCTCTCAATGCAGGGGGTGAAGCGGGGTATCAACTTTTTGATGCCTTCCTCGAAGTAGTTTCCCGCCAACCCCTCCGTCCACTTCTCCACCTCCTCCTTTACCTCCTCGTCGGTTGAAAACCTTTTTCCACCCATGTACAGCTTCAGGGAGGTAAAGAGATAGTAATCTGAAGGTGCTAGGTCAGGGGAATGCGCGGGATGGTTCAGGACATCCCATTTAAACGAGGCGAGCAGTTCCTTCGTGGCGTTGGCCGTGTGGTCTGGCATTGTCGTGCAGCAGGCAGACTCCCTTTGTCAGCATGCCTTTGCTCTTGTTCTGAATCGCCCTCCGCAATTTTTTTAGGGTCTCACAGTATCTTGCAGAGTTGATGGTCTCCCCTTGAGGCATATATTCAATTAAAATTATGCCTTGACAGTCCCAAAACAATTTCGTCAATTTCGTCAGTCACAATTGAAGGTCTTCCGCTCCTCTGATCGTCATGCACATACGTACGACCGTTTTTAAACTCGCGACACCACTTGTACACACTCGTACGATTCATAGCTTTATCACCATATGCAGTTTTCACCTTTTTCCCTTCCAAACGAGATAACGGATGACGCCGCGTATTTCGCACTTGGCGGGAGATTGGATTGACATTTTTCACGAAACGTGTTGTCGCGTCGACACTTCTCAACGTACTGACCTCAAACCGGTCTCGTTGCGGAGGGGAAGGGTCAGGCTACACGGAAGTGTAGCCATCATGTCGAAAATAAAATCCATCCGGTCGGGAGAGCCTCAGTACACTTACTTTCTGGACTTACCTCGTACCATACATGTATTTTATAATAAGTTTATCTTATTTCGGTGGATAAAAGGAGTAATGCTATTAAGTTTGAAGTTTTATTGTGGCTCAACAGGTAGAGAAGATTTGAAGGGAGAAATAATTTTTGTCTGTTTCTTAAAAGTTAAAGGGAAAGTTTTTAGAGAATAGGAATAAAAGGATATATACAAGATCTCCCTGGAGGAGAAGTCTCTTAAGGCAGATCCTTCTTCATTTCTATGTGTGACATCGTCTTATATAAAATAAAAAAAATCGATCTTCTAGGCTTTGATGGGGATTTAAATTACCCCCATAACAGGGTGGGTTCAAACTTAATCAATAAAAAAACATTTCCCACCTTGACAGTATTTTCGAGACCTAAATAATCGGGAATATAGATTAAACTTTCCCTTACTGTACTAAAAAAAATTCGCCCGTTCCGGTGTTGTGTATTCAATACACATGTAAAAATGAGCGACTTAAAATCGGGGAAAAAATAGTAATATTCGTAGCCAATCGCTTCAATTAATGAAATTTGAAGTCAAAAGTGATAATAATTGAAATTTAATTGCTAAGAACATGAAAAAAAAAAACATCGGTCAACGTTCACAAAACGGGCAAAGCGACCATTTCTACTGAAAGCCGTCGACCTACTGAGCGAGAGAAGTGAGTGAACTGAGATTCTATTTTTTGCGTTCCTATATACCGAAGTAGAGTGAGAGTGAGACGTGAATAACGTCGCTTCCTCACCCAAAGTGTTTTTTTAGAATGAATATACCTACGTCACACATTGGTACACGTTTAATTGTATCGATGAATTTATTCCCGATTTTCACAAAATATCTCTGATGTGGCCAATAAGTGCTAATTATAATTAATATTATTTTTTCATTCAATGCGTAAATGTATAACGGAGAAATACCTAAAATCTGAACCCAGTATTTACTATATTTATAGAGATATTAAAGTGTTTAGAAGCAATGTGTACTAGTTACACATCACAGGGAAGGAAGGGTTAATTAAGTATAGAGATATTAAAGTGTTTAGAAGCAATGTGTACTAGTTACACATCACAGGGAAGGAAGGGTTAATTAAGTATAGAGATATTTAAGTGTTTAGAAGCAATGTGTACTAATTACACATCACAGGGAAGGAAGGGTTAATTAAGTATGGAGATATTAAAGTGTTTAGAAGCAATGTGTACCAGTTACACATCACAGGGCAGGAAGGGTTAATTAAGTATAGAGATATTAAAGTGTTTAGAAGCAATGTGTACTAATTACACATCACAGGGAAGAAAGGGTTTACTAAGTATAGAGATATTAAAGTGTTTAGAAGTAATGTGTACTAATTACACATCACAGGGAAGGAAGGGTTAATTAAGTATAGAGATATTAAAGTGTTTAGAAGCAATGTGTACTAGTTACACATCACAGGGAAGGAAGAGTTAACTAGGTATAGATATATTAAAGTGTTTAGAAGCAATGTGTACTAGTTACACATTACAGGGAAGGAAGATTTAACTAAGTATAGAGATATTAAAGTGTTTAGAAGCAATGTGTACTAGTTACACATTACAGGGAAGGAAGGGTTAACTAAGTATAGAGATATTAAAGTGTTTAGAAGCAATGTGTACTAGTTACACATCACAGGGAAGGAAGGGTTAACTAAGTATAGAGATATTAAAGTGTTTAGAAGCAATGTGTACTAGTTACACGTCACAGGGAAGGAAGGGTTAACTAAGTATAGAGATATTAAAGTGTTTAGAAGCAATGTGTACTAGTTACACATTACAGGGAAGGAAGGGTTAACTAAGTATAGAGATATTAAAGTGTTTAGAAGTAATGTGTACTAGTTACACATTGCAGGGAAGGAAGAGTTAACTAAGTATAGAGATATTAAAGTGTTTAGAAGCAATGTGTACTAGTTACACATTACAGGGAAGGAAGGGTTAACTAAGTATAGATATATTAAAGTGTTTAGAAGCAATGTGTACTAGTTACACATCACAGGGAAGGAAGGGTTAACTAAGTATAGAGATATTAAAGTGTTTAGAAGCAATGTGTACTAGTTACACATTACAGGGAAGGAAGGGTTAACTAAGTATAGAGATATTAAAGTGTTTAGAAGCAATGTGTACTAGTTACACATCACAGGGCAGGAAGGGTTATCTAAGTATAGAGATATTAAAGTGTTTAGAAGCAATGTGTACTAGTTACACATCACAAGGCAGGAAGGGTTAACTAAGTATAGAGATATTAAAGTGTTTAGAAGCAATGTGTACTAGTTACACATCACAGGGCAGGAAGGGTTAACTAAGTATAGAGATATTAAAGTGTTTAGAAGCAATGTGTTCTAGTTACACATCACAGGACAGGAAGGGTTAGCTAAGTGTAGAGATATTAAAGTGTTTAGAAACAATGTGTACTAGTTACACATCACAGGGTAGGAAGGGTTAGTGGAGTCATTATACATTTTTATTACCTTACCTTGAAGAAGAAGAATTTTGGTATATTTGATTTTTGAACGAGTCCTTACCTGAAACAAGTCAGAAAAAGAATTTTTATTATTACTGATTCATTCAAGTTTTCTGGTAATTTCTGGAGAAAGTTTGAAAGAACAAGAAACATTAAAGAATTCAAAAAGTTGGATAAATAAATAAGTGACAGCCTTTTCGAGTTCTTCACATACTGATAACCTTCGTTACTTATTTATATATTTATTTATTGAGAAATAATACAGTTTTCTTAAATAATATTATAACAAGATATGATAAATACAAACATTAAATAAATAAAAAGCCAATAAATTACATTCATAAATTTTTAGTAAAATGGTATTTTTAAATTTGGTTTCACCACTAGCTGACCAATTTGGTTTCACCACTAACTTACCAATTTGGTTTCCCCACTAACTTACCAATTTAGTTTAATCACTAACTTACAAATTTCGTTTCCCCACTAACTTACCAATTTAGTTTCACCACTAACTTACCAATTCGGTTTCACCACTAACTTACCAATTTGGTTTCACCACTAACTTACCAATTTGGTTTCACCACTAACTTACCAATTTCGTTTCCCCACTAACTTACCAATTTAGTTTCACCACTAACTTACCAATTCGGTTTCACCACTAACTTACCAATTTGGTTTCACCACTAACTTACCAATTTGGTTTCCCCACTAACTTACCAATTTGGTTTCACCAGTAACTTACCAATTTGGTCTCACCACTAACTTACCAATTTGGTTTCACCAATAACTTACAAATTTGGTTTCACCTCTAACTTACCAATTTGGTTTCACCACTAACTTAGCAATTTTCGAGATAAAAAAACATTAAATTAAGTCTCAACATTATGAATAATCAAGTTGATTTCAATAAACTTTTGTTGACTACCTACTCCCCTGCCCTTTTTAGCCACTTCTCCCCTCCCCCTCTCCGTACCCATTACAATTTTGGGTACGGAGAGGGGGAGGGGCGTTTGGGTTTGGTATGCAGATGATAAGGTTATATATGCTGAAAATGGAAGGGATTTAAGGGATATGATAAGTGAGCTATATGAGAGATGTCTAGTAAATATAGTACATTGTAATTTGTTTAGTAAAACACTGTTTATTCCATAACTTTATAAAACGGTATAACTCTACCGGTTTTAAGGTTTTCCCCTCATCATCAGGGTGCACATACAAAACTACGCAAGGAGAAAATAATAGTCCTCCTTACATATGTTTACCGTTCAAAAGTCATCCTTTTGACGCCTACCTACTCCCCTGCCCTTATTAGCCACTATTTCCCTCCCCCTCTCCTGTATCTGTTACTATTAAAAATATATATCGTTATTTGTTTAGTCAAACACTGTTAATTCCAATTTATATAACGGTATAACCCTACCGGTTTCAAGGTTTTTACCTCATTATCAGGGAAGCACAAACAAGACTACACAAGGTGTCAATTACAGTTCTCTGCTATATACTCGTATGTTTCCCGTACAAAAGACATCCTTTTAACGCTTACGTACTCTCCTGGACTTATTAACCACTATTCCCCTCGCCTCCTCCTTTTCTGTATTTATATCTATTAGAAAAAACCTATTTTAGACATAATTTGGTTTATCTTCACCTGACGAGGAAGACGGTGGTCTTGAAACCGGTAGTAAACTCAAATTAAACAGTGGCGTATACAAAATAAAAAATAAATATTTTATTAAAAATTGTAAACATCAAAGTAGATCAAACGTCTTTTTTAAGATTCAAGAAATTTATTTATTATCTTTTTGGCTTTTTGTTAAGCCACTGTGAAATTAGGAAAAAATCGTCTACGATTGTAGGTAAACCACAAAGAATGAAACGAAACAAAGAAACAGTTAAAAGCCAGACCAGAGACAAAGGAGAATGAGGTCAACGGAGAAATATCTTCTACGCTTTTGAGTTTCTTCTGTGATACTCGTATAAGCCAGTTTTTTTAAAAGATGGATTGCACTGGTGAGCCATTATTTATTTTCTTTTATTTTTCATTTTACATAGGTTTAAATTTATAACAACAAATAATAACAAAAAAATCATGTCATTACCATTCCTTCCCTGTGATGTGTAACTATTAGGTGTTAACATAAGTTGTGTCCGTTTTTTTTAAATTTAAAAATGAGCACCAAAAGTAAAACAAAATGGTAAAAGTTATACGTCATTCAAAAGAAAATTTTCCGTTCAACAAGATATTGTGTTTGCTCTTACGTTACGTATATTATTTTATTTGATTACAAGCCTTCAGCATGGAATGTCAAGTAGACGAAAGTGAGCATTTTCGACACCTCCTTCTGTTCGCGTTCAATCGAGGGAATAAAGCTGCTAAAGCTGCTCGCGATATTTGCGAAGTGTACGGTGAAGATGCTTTGAATTAAAAGACAGCTCGTCGATGGTTTTTGCGTTTCAAAGACGGTAATTTCGACTTGAAAGACATGGAGTGTTCCGGATGACCAGTGGACTTCGATGAGGACCGCTTAAACCATATTATTCATGAAGATAAAGCAGCTTTGGCAGTTTTATTCCCTCGATTGAATGTTAACAGAAGGAAGTGTCGAAAATGCTCACTTTCATCTACTTGATATTACATTTTGAAGGCTCGTAATCAAATAAAATAATATATGTAACGTAAAAGCAAACACAATATTTTGTAGAGCAGAAAATTTTCTTTCGAATGACGTATAACCTTTACTATTTTGTATTACTTTTGGTGCTCATTTTTAAATTGAAAAAAAAAACGGACACAACTTATATTAACACCCAATAGTACACATTGCTTCTAAACACTTTAATATCTCTATAAATATAATAAATACTGGGCTCAGATTTTAGGTATTCCTCCGTAATACATTTACGCATTGAATGAAAACAATAATATTAATAATAATTATAATTAGCAATTATCGGCCACCTCAGAGATATTTTGTGAAAATCGGGAATAAATTCACAAATACAATCAAACGTGTGCCAGTGTGTGACGTAGGTATATTATTATTATTATTATTATTATTACACATGACAAGAAATATACACAATTTGAGAAAAAACAACAGGTAATTTGATTTGGACATATAATTTTAATGGATCTGGGTTTGTTGCCTTTCATTTGTCGTATCCCCAGTAAACTAGGCTTTTGCCTGTATCTCACTGAGGATATTTAGCATGAAAAAATAAATCGATACTTCTTTCCGATTTTTGATAACACAAAAAACCCCGTTGCACGCTCTCATCAACCTGACAAACAGTGACACTTAACTACAACTGGAAACATCTTGCGAAACTCAACTCCTCACACATTATCGCTCCAGAAAGACCAAAAATATTCATCCCACAATATACCGCACACAATCATAAGAATAAAAATCAAAACAAATTCAAAACAAAAAAAAAAAAAAAAAAAAAAAAGAAGAAAAAAAAGAAAAACACACAGAAACACAAATACAAAAACAACCAAAATATTATAAAAACAAATTCATTCTAAAAACCGCTATGGGTGAGGAAGCGACGCTATTCACGTCTCATTTGACTATACTTCGGTATATGGGAACGCTAGAAATAGAATCTCAGTTCGCTCGCTTCTCTCGCTTCAGTAGCTTTCGGGCATACATTTGAGATGGTCTCTTCACCCATTTTGTGAACGTCGGCCGATGGTTTTTTCATGTTTTCAGCAATGTAATTTCAATTATTATAACTTTTGACTTCAAATTTAATTATTTTAAGCGATTGGCTATGAATATTTTTATTTTTCCGATTTTAAATCGCTCATTTTTACATGTATATTGAATACACAGCACCGGAATACGCAGATTTTTTAGCACAGTAGGGAAAGGTTAACACAACAAAATGACAACAGGAACAATGTCACTAATGTTTCCCTGTGAAGTGACTCAGTTATAGGTACCTGCAGAGTTTACTAAGGAGTTTTATTCTCAATTTATCCACTATGATGTTGAAGATATCGATTAGAGAACATTCATTCAAGAAGGTCATACCGTGTGCGGAGCGATGATGCTCTTTACAGCTCAGTTTAAGAATTCGGTACCGAAATACCTGGAACAAATGCAACATCGATTCCACACTGCTTCTAATACAACATGTCTATCTCCATCAGCAAGACTAAATGCATGACTCTGACTTTGGTAATCGACGACACACCAATTGAACAGGCTACAAAATTGAAATACTTGGGTGCTAGCATAATGTGCAATAATGACCTCTATGGCGAAGTACTTGAACAATCACAAAAGACCGCAGCTATTTCCGGATGTTTAAAGAACACTAGCTGGAAAAACAAGTATATGAACATCCAAAGCAAGGTGAGGATATATCATACAAGACCTGTGCCCGCCCCATAATGACATACAGCATAGAGTCCAGAGCTGACATTGTCAGAACCAAAAATCTCCTTCGAACCAGCGAAATGAAGGTACTCAGGAGTATCGCTGGTAAAACACTACGTGATGGAGTACGAAACACAGAAATCCGAAGGATGTGCGAAGTTGAAGATATTGTCAGATGGGAACGACAGAGAAAATGGCTCCGAATGCTGAACGATGTATAACTGTTACTCTAGTCAACTAGAAACTGCTGAAATGCGCATGCTAAGATGGGCAGCAGGTGTGTCTCTAAGAGACAAAATAAAAAGCTCACGCATTCGTGGAAGCCTAGGTGTTACAGACATCAACAGCAAGATGGAGGAGAGGCGATTGAGATGGGCACGTTGGACGCAGAGCACACGATCACATTATGAACCAGGCAATCTCCATGGATCTTCCTCGAATAACAACCAGAGGAAGACCAAAGAATTCATGGGTGGTGCAAAAATATAACCTGATGCAGAAGCACGGCCTGGGGGACGTAGTCCGGGACAGAAGAGCATACAACCTGAGGACGAGGAGAGCTGACCCCAACAGTCTTCGTAGACAATGAGATGGGATGGAGCCAGGGAGAAGGGGACGACAGAGAAGATGATTCTGGAACGAACATGTATCCAGAATGGAGGAACCAAGAGCCGTAAGAATGGCCAGGAACAGTATCCCCCGAGCGAGCAAACCTCCAGGACGACCTCCCAAAAGATGGAAAGACAGCTGGCAGTCGACGTCACAAGAGGGAAACGATGATACAGGACTATAACAGGCCAACAGGCCTAAAAGAAGAGGAAGAAGAAGTAGTTCAACGTTCGTTATATTGAGTTTTGAGTTTTTGATAAAATGTAGTTATCGCATCACTATTTTCGTGCCCCATCCCTATCAGACAGGAAACAGGTGCATTTATATATGCGCAATTAGCCGCTAGAGGCGCTTTGCATTCTATATGCGGCCTGATAACTGGAGTACGTGAGGTACAATCTAATCGTTACATCGCCGGCACTTTGTACTTGCCCACCGTTTGGAGTGTGCATTTAGAACAAACGATTGCTTGCATTTAACCGGTGAACGCTTTTATATCCATTAGGAATAATTGTTTTCCACCTTTAAACATTTAATGCTTTATTTGGATTTATTGAGAAATATTTAATAATTATTTCAATAAATAATTTATTAGAAATTGATTCCATGAGTCTTTCAATTTGTTTCTTAAAAATTATTAATTAATGAACCTTTTTTTAAAGGCGTTCTAACTCCAAAATCTATTATTTACCATAAATTATTATTTATATAAAATATTTATCTATTTATTTCGTACTTATTGCAAAAACAATCAGGTGAGTTTATTGCCAGGCGGTAATCTTTCCCAACCAACTAAATAAATGTAAATAAAGCAAATTATATGGTCGCAAAAAATATTCAAATGATTATTTATATAGGGTCTTTTAAATTGAGCGTTTTTTTTAATTCTTGAATAAAACACACAATTTGCTTTGATTTCAAAAAACTTTTTTTTGGTTATTGAAGTATAATGCATGACATTTAAACACAACAAACAATATCCGCCAAATGTCCACCTCTTGCAGCTCCACAGATGTCCACTCTTTTGTCAGAAATTTCGATGACATTTTGGCATAATTGCGGTTCTAACTCACCGATAACGCGAATAATTTCGTCCTTCAGCTCAGGAATTGATCGGGGGTCATTCTTGTAGACCTGGCTTTTCACGTGACCCCAGAGAAAATAGTCCAATAGTGTCAGATCACATGCTCTTGGTGGCCAATTAATATCACCGTTTCCGGAGATTACAATACATAAAATAATTCAACAATTTGAATGCGTTGTTGTATTGTATACGACTCCATTTTTATAAATGTCATACACTACATTTCTCAAATATCACAAGACACAGGCAAGTTCGCGACGCCATCTGTGTTTTATCCAAGAATTAAAAAAACCGCTCAATTTGAAAGACCCTTTACTTATGAAATTTATGGACACATACATATTTAAACAAAAGTGAGATATCATCAATCAAAGGAAAAGGAAGGTAAGGTGGAAAGGAAAGAGAAATCAGGAATGAAACAAGTTATATTACTGACTAGAAATAACAAGTTTTTTAAAGCATGTCAAGGACGGTGCGAGTCTAACAAAAGTTGGTAACTGGTTCCAGAGCCTCATTGCATGAACAGGACGATGTTAAATTATATATTATAAAATATAATATGAAAATTAAATATAAATTAGTTGAGTGTGAGTACAAGAAGGTAGTGGCTGCGGTCATTAGATTTCCCACATCTGCATATATTTAGAAAAATACATTTGGTAAGAAAACTGTAGAAAACTTGCCAAGGAAAGACGGTTTTATTTTCAAAGTACAATTTTATATAGCGCCATTACGAGAGCAAACTCTCTTCAAGGGCGTTCTAACTTAGGACTCGAACCCATTGTCATTGAAAATATAATATACACATGTGGCAGCTATGGGAGTACTCGAGCGAATCATGCATTACGCTATTTTTGTGTACCTTGTGGAATTATTGCCACGTGGCAATCTTTTTCAACCAATCAGAAATGTGTTTATGAAAACTAGACTAAAAACCTTTTTTTTTAAATCTGATTTTCAGTGGGATTCGAGCCCGCGACCTCCGTGTCAGAATACAGGCTTCTAATCAACGAAGCCAAAAAATATTAAGTATACATTTTTTTTGTACATTTTCAAATATGTGATAGGAATACATACATTACATCGGCTTTAGGTGGAGTATTTATTTTATTTATTATTATTATTATTACACATGATAAGAAATATACATAATTTGCGAAAAAACAACAGGTTATTTAATTTGGACATACATTATTTTAATGGATCTGGGTTTGTCGCCTTTCATTTGTCGTATCCCCAGTAAACTAGGCTTTTGCCTGTATCTTACTGAGGATATTTAGCATGAAAAAACAAATTGATACTTCTTTCCGATTTTGGATTACACAAAACCAAAACCCCGTTGCACGTTCTCATCAACCTGACAAACAGTGACACTCAATTACAACTGGAAACATCATGCGAAATCAAACTCTTCACACATCATCACTCTAGTAAGATATAGTATAGTGTATGTGTTCACGTATTATCATAAATTCAAGTATTATCATAAATTCCCAAATGAATTTTTTTGTAGTGCTTCCTAATGCTGCACACGTCAAAAAAGACTTTCATTTAATTTATTGACAAAAAATACTTTCATTTAAGTTATTGTCAAAAAAGGCTTTCATTTCAGTTATTGCCAAAAAAGGCTTACATTTCAGTTAATGCCAAAAAAGGCTTACATTTCAGTTATTGCCAAAAAAGGCTTTCCTTTAAGTTATTGCCAAAAAAGACTTTCATTTAAGTTATTGACAAAAAGACTTACATTTAAGTTATTGCCTAAAAGGCTTTCATTTAAGTTATTGCCAAAAAAAGGTTTTCATTTCAGTTATTTACCTCACTCGATCAATACCAATCCATGCATACAGTTTACCTACCACATTCGACCACCCATAATAATCGCGAGTCTACTGTATCACATTAAATTTCAAATTTATCTATCTCCATAACTATGTATCCATCAACATAACTATATCTCCATCACCATAACTATGTATCCATCACCATTACTATGTATCCATCACCATAACTATGTCTCCATCACCATAACTATGTGTCCATCACCATAACTATGTATCCATCACCATAACTATGTCTCCATCTCCATAACTATGTATCCATCCCCATAACTATGTTTCCATCACCATAACTATGTTTCCATCACCATAACTATGTATCCATCACCATAACTATGTATCTATCACCATAACTATGTATCCATCAATATAACTATGTATCCATCACCATAACTATGTATCCATCACCATAACTATGTATCCATCACCATAACTATGTATCCATCACCATAACTATGTCTCCATCACCATAGCTATGTATCCATCACCATAATTATATATCCATCACCATAACTATGTATCCATCAACATAACTATGTATCCATCATCATAACTATGTCTCCATCACCATAACTATGTATCCATCAACATAACTATGTATCCATCACCATAACTATGTATCCATCAACATAACTATGTCTCCATCACCATAGCTATGTATCCATCACCATAATTATATATCCATCACCATAACTATGTATCCATCAACATAACTATGTATCCATCACCATAACTATGTCTCCATCACCATAACTATGGATTTCTACGTGGGAAAGCATTAAAGAGTGAATGAATGAATAAATTTAAAGTAATTTATCTACCCCGCGGGGAAAAGGAGGACCCCTTGACGAGTGGCTTTTTGCTATTCCGGGGGTAGAAAAGGCACTCGACTCAAACGTTAGTATTTTAATTACAGTCTCAAGTATTTAATTGTATCACAAAATATGGAATAACCTGACAAAGTGAGAGAGCGCTCTTATTCATTTCACACAGGATATTAAATTAATTATTCAACAGCCTTTCAATTAAAGAGGCTTTGTGTTTCACTTCCTTCCGATGACCTACGTGCGCTGGTTGGCAAGATACTTTTCATTCACGAGAGGGTTCTTTGTTCAATTCCTGACGATATTCAAATTCTTTTATACGTATGCTATTAGATACAATTGAGGTGCATGATTGACTTTCGTGTGAAAGGTCGCTGGTTCAAACCTTGTGCTGTGCTATTCTATATTAATGCACTTTCACCATATTTTCTTTAAAAAAATAACTAGAAAGTTTACCAGTGTGGTCTGAAGGCAAATAAACCATTTTTTGTCTGAGCGTAGCGCAAGTCTATGCTCGGAAAGACGCAGTATTTTTGTGGCGAGATAAGAGGAGGCGGTGGGACGGTTAAGGACAATATACTTCTTCTTCTTTATATAATTTTAGGCTTGTTGGTCTTTTATGGTCCTGCATCATTGTTTGCCTCTTGCGACGTCGACTACCAGCTGTCTTTCCATCTTTTGGGAGGTCGTCCTGGAGGTGTGCTTGCTTGGGGGATACTGTCCCTGGCCATTATTACGGCTCTTGGTTCCGCAATTCTGCATACGTGTTCGTTCCAGAATCTCTTCTCTGTCGTCCCCATCTGACAATATCTTCAACTTCGCACGTCCTTCGGATTTCTGTGTTACGTACTTTATCACGAAGGGTTTTGCCAGCGATACTCCCGAGTACCTTCATTTCGCTGGTTCGAAGGAGATTTTTGGTTCTGACAGTGTCGGCTCTGGACTCTATGCTGTACGTCATTATGGGGCGGACACAGGTCTTGTATATCCTCACCTTGCTTTGACTGTTCATATGCTTGTTTTTCCAGATAGTGTTCTTTAAACATCCGGAAATATAAAATAGATATAATAAATAAATCTAGGTTTATTGATAGCAACATAGTGTGTACATAATACATTTAAATATACTTCAAGAACACATCAATTGCAGAGAATACATTAAAGACAGAAGCTATTAAAATGTCTGGGCTCATCTAATAACACCCCCCCCCCCCCGGCCAAGATATACCCCACCAATATAGGGCGAGCCGAGCCAAGGTGACACCATATGTTTTTCAGCCCACACCCTTGAACATTTAGAACATAGCATGTGAAACTTAGCGTCTTTAACCAGTTTCGCGTCTTCTGGTATGAATTGATGTGATCGTCATCTCAGGTTAAAAATAAATATTCGACAATTATTTTGAAGACGCTGTAATTTGTCCAGCTGTTCCTCTGTAACATCCAAATACAAGACGTCCGCATAGTCCA